>JAAAKL020003506.1:0-22978 GCA_010016065.2 Carybdea cf. marsupialis auct. non (Linnaeus, 1758)
CATTATTGTTATGTTTACGTAAAGATTACAAAACGAAGGTTCATGTTTTGATGTGCGTTGGAGTAGAATCTCAGACAATGCGTCACAGTAGGGAGTTTTCGTAACATTGCAATACACGATTGACCATCAAGCTCAACTGCAGCACTCATCTCCCAAATCAGGGTGCAAAATCGCAGTACTGCCATGGGTAAGTCTTTTTAGAGAAAGGCAGGAGGCTTCTAATCCATCAGATATTACGCGATTGTCGCAATATCCTGGGATCGTTAATGCCTCAGATAGTCTGACTATGCTATCCCTCTTGAAACGATCTCAAACAGTAGACTCGTTGTTTGACAGTTCATCCAAGTCGATTTCAACATGGAATACCAAAATTCGATGTGTAACTTGTATCAAAGAGATGGTAAAGTGATAAAACCGGCATCGTAAGCCTGCAACAACCCATCCTATACTTCTTCAAGTAACACACCTTCTGGCCTTCTCACAGAAATCCTTTTGCAACTTGATCTTCAAACAACAGATATTGGACTACGGGCTCGATGGCTTGCAAAAGCACTATTTGGAAGACGACAGGTCGTTAACTAGTGCCCAGGCTTTTTTCTCTAATCTCGTCGTCTGGTGGATCTTCATCTGTTGCGAAAACTCCCTATCACCCGGACTCGACTGGCAGCTCCCTGTACGCTCTCCGAGTACTTCCTTCGAAGACTTGAGTCTATCAAACAGATTTTTCATTCCTTTGGCGTAGCTAGATTGCCGACCTTGGGTTATATCCGGTCCATATGTGAAGGAAGAGGATATGTTCTCTAGCAGCAGAATCTGCATCCCACCAAGCACCTCCAATGCTTCATGATTTTTTCACCTTTCTCCGAAGTGAATATTATGTCGGCCATGGTGGGTTCCAGTGATGAAAAAGAGCAACCATGTTGGTACCATCCGCAAAACGTTCCCACATGACTGCTTTGTTCACAGCACTTTCCACAATCATTCCGTCAATATATTCTTCATTACATGCACTTCTTAGTGATCGTCTCTCATAAACGTCTTCAACACTTCAATTAACTGTAACTCGTTTTCGCTGTTTGACAGAAAGTCCTCTCAGCTGTTTTGTACTTTGTTTCGTAGGTCTATCCTGATGTCTGATATTCTCTTTGTGCACTGTCTCTGATAATCATGATCGTTCGCAGAAGGTCCTTTCTCGTACCCATCGAAGATAGTGCAGCAGTTACGATGGTTTGTGCAAACAAACTCTCACACATTTCTCTGAAGGTGCATTCATTCATCCATCTCACTGTGTGTCAGCAATGCAGAGCCATCAAGGACTTTCCTCGTTTGAGAATCAGCTTTCTTCGAGGTTTTTAGAAACAGATTTTTGAGAGTTGGTTTGTTCGATTTCCGCATCATACAGCCATCAAACAGAGACATTTGAACAAATGAGAGCTTATACTCAAAAGTATGACTAGAGATCGTCCTTTCGTTAATAAAATAACAATCAACTAATTGAAGAGTGCAGCAGGCTTCGTTAGGACATTCCGATCTGGAAACTGTTAAAGAGCGATTCCAGAGGTAGGCCTACTATTCTACTACCTAGCTATATCTTTAATTCACTCGATGACACCTCGACCAATCCAAGTTCGAGTTTTTGTGATCGATTTCCCCAGGCTGGTCAGTTAACACTACTTTTGGCAACAGTCACAGCACCAATTGCTGGCGATCTTATATCTTTCTATATCTCTATATCCCTGCGAATGGGGAATGGAGACCTAACCACTGCCGTACTGTTTCCAAATCTTTAAAATCTATGACCTGTCCAATTTCAACATGCTATTCAGAAGAAAGAAAAGAGTCAACTGGGTCAGGCTTGGTCTGATATCAAGAACTTCAACGCACTTGTGAACTGTTAACTCCCAGAAATGTCTACACCTGTCATTTCTCGGCCATTAGTCAATCCACCGCGAAACTTAAAAGATCTCATTATGGTCTGTTCAATCACATGGCCAGGCCAAAGTTCTGCACAGTAACGATCGCTTCGTGTAATGACATGGTACCCATTCTCTAGCAAACACTGGTACAAATACGGTCTAGGTGCTCTTTCGCCCCCTTTGCGTAATGTACGTGACCAGATGCTGCGAATAGGTTTAACATGCTCTTCACCGCAAACAGGTGGAGGTGCCAATTTCCTGTGCGCTCAGCTCCTTCATTATTTCACTATAGTAAAGGGTATTGTATTTGCCGGTTGGCTACTCGATTTTCCTCTTGAAGGTCATCCTTCAATGCCTCCAGGTTCTTTTGAAAATGCACTAATGATGACACCTCCATGCTTTTAATGTCAAGTGGTGGAATTTCAAGAAAGCTGCAAAATCCACCTAGGCAACAAACAATGTTCAAGGTTTTTTCCATGATGATACATGTTGCCCTCAACCACAACGGCCGGTCAAAAGTGATGCATGGGGTAACTATATTAAGTTTCCGTAATTTGCTGCTGTACTGACATAAGCGCTGAGCCGATGCAGGTTTCATCAAATGGCTGGAGGTCAATTATTTTACTTCGAAAAGTGGCGATCTTTTGCAGAAAGGGCATGCTGCACAACGCCAGACCAACCGGGCCGTGGCCTATGTATGGAGATAGAGAGGGCTACTGAATGCCACAGTGAATCATAGGACAGCTCAATGGGCACCTTCAATAAGATTTCCAGCTTCCTTTCTCTCCCTGAGACGCTTGATAACTTAGACTTCTTGGAAGAGCGGCCAGGTCTTGCAAGACAATTATACCAATGCCATGAAAAGTTCCTTTACTATCAGTAGTTGCCACGTTGTGGTCAACATTGTTAGCGACCCACTGTACAGATGTACGTTCTTGTACTGCTCAGGTTTTTTGCAGACGTTAGTCATTTAAAGCCTGTTCGATTTTATGTGTTTTACTGCTCAATGTGGGCAAACAACACTAAGAATAAAATCATGTCAAAGCATATCAAGGTTAGGTCAAGTTGATAAAATAACTATATTTACATCCAGTACAAATATGATTTAGTGCAGCAAAATCAATTTTGCCGGGGAAAATATCAGATTAAAACAAAAACGCATCAAGATGAGATTTGCCTGAAACAGTTCGAGAGACACCCTCATTTCGTAAACTATTCTGACCATTTTGGCACCTCATAGAATTCACACTATGATTCTGCATATTATAACCACTTCAGTTAATATATTCAAGTCAAATAAACAAATTTAAAGTTGAAAGTATGCTTCTACAACTTGCTTGGCTCATATTTAGATTTTTAACTCTCATGTAGATTTTTACCGTTTTGACGCTTCCTAGGCACAATTACCAGTTAAATTAAGAGGGAATCTTTCAAACAGCATGTCGTAGTATTTGCTCCACCATCAGAGCACAGTCAAATACCGTAGGTAAGACGAATCAGAGTACCATTTTTCGTGATTTAGGCCCCCCTACTCTAAGGTTCATGAAATTTTTTTCTCCAAATGGACATGTCAGGGCTTTTTTATGGTAAAAGTACATGAAATTGCGCTTCGAACGGTACCAAACATAGCCTTAGCATATTTAGTTCAAGGTTCGACCTTCTAGCCCCTGGACTAATGGAGGGAAATGTACAACGCTTTCTACGCGTCTATGTTACAATGACCTTTCCTAGGAAGTAGTGCCAGTTTGACTACGCGAATACTCATCCTTGTCAGCCTATTTCAAATGCCCATCGCAAATAAGAAGGGGGGCAACAGTTAAAACCATGTACCCTCCTTTATGTTTACTTAGTCTTTTTTGCAGCCAAAGAAAATTCTGTTCTGCCCTACACAATACCCCATTTCCACATTGCTTACAAACCAACGACTTGTACCAACTAAACTGCTCTAGGTATTGGATACTTCCGCAAACGTCGCGTCGAGACAAGGGAGTATCGGTCGCTTTAGCAATCTTGTAGCAATTCCCGTGTTACTTAATCACTCTCAAAGCAAATGGTTTTTTTACGTAATTGCAAAAAAAATGTAGTATTAAACAAGGAAATTTCCAGTGACCCACCGTTTCTCTATTCTATAATAGGATGCAAGTCCTTCGTGGTTGTTTGTGGGCCAACTAATAAGTTAAGAATAGTTACGGAACAAGCCCCTCGCTATGGACTACCAAGTTGGCGAGACAGCCATAGGGCAAGCGAAACCAGTAGAACGTCCTGCCGGTGATTGCGGGTCGGGTTAGAAAGAATACGATCGTAAATGCTAAGATCAAAGGCCCCAGATGAGCGGAGGGTCTGATATTGAAACTTCCCTGATTACCATCAGTAGACACTGCCCTGTAGCTATGACAACTTGCATGCCAATTGCACACACATATCCTTAACGATTTTAAACAAATAAGAAACAACTAGTTCAAGCGTTTCCCCCCATCTAATATATTAACCAAAAAAAAATGTCGGTGGAAAAGCCTCGGTTATTTCGTCACAATGCGAAGTTGTCTATCGCCGGAATCAACAGATACTGCATTCAACTAAATTTTCACACAATGGCGGAAATTCAAAACGGTCAAGTCGAGGGATTAGGGATTACCATGGTATACCAAGATATGCATTACGGCAAGAAAACACAAAATGAGTAGGCTCATCAGAAAGCAAGAATGACCACGCAGGTCTCCAGATGTGAAACCTTTCTCCTTCAATGATTTACAGGCAGTGAAAAGTTTTTACATGTGTATTCATAAAGTTCAATTGATTTCCACAGCCCAAAAACAAAGATCAATAGGAGATAGATGAACGTGGCGTTTCTCTGATCTAAAAGTTACAAGCTTCCAGGGTTCGTAACAGTAACACTACCCATCTCGAGACAACCCAATTGACTGAACGTGGAAATTACAGTACGTACAATGTGCTATACTGTAACATAACCTTACTTGCACCTCGCATGTTTGAGCCCATTACAAGTGCCAGTGCAAGATCATACATAGGTTATTCAGTAGCTCCATAAAAACGGTTACCATGTAGGTTAGGTAATACGAGGTACCATCGTTACTTGTGCACACAATAACGCCGATGGCCTATTCTTTTTCATAATAAAACAGTCAGTTTACGATAAACTCACATTGACAGCGATCTTACGACGAACCCCAACAATCGTTAAAAAATATGGTGTCCGGGTAGCGAGCAATTGAACTTGCCCATCGACTGAAAACCAACGCCATTTTATTGCTCTATATTCATCTTCAGCCAATGTTCCTGTCGTCTCCATGTCATTGCACCATAAATTAAATCGATAATGTAGAACAGTTTCTCTGATATTAAGTGACAAGCCATGAGAATGCAAGATACCCACTTTAAAAACCACTGTCGAAAACACGTCCCGGTCTCGAATGGCAAAGGCGCCTAACAAATGTGGTGACGTGCAAGTCTCGTTAGCTGACATAAGTATGTGAAAGCAATCACATGTTTATCCATTCCCAAGACAAGTATTTTTTTTACTGTTCAAATGCACTTCTTATGACAAATTCTTTCGGTGAAGGAAACCCCATTTTGTGAAACAATGATAACATTACGTTCCAGATACTTCCAAGGTGAATTTCGAGTTCCATTCACAAGCAATATACATCAAGTACGAAGACTCACGATGTAGAGTCCTACTTCTTACTACTTGCCTACTTCTTAGATAGCATACAGTAAAGGCGAAATGCATCTTAAATCATAAACGTCTGTACTGAAGGACGCCCATACAAATGTGAAATAAACTAATCACAAAACAGTGTCGTCCGGCACGAAAACGATCCATAACGGCAAAGTTAACTCGCTATATCGATGTCTGACCCATCTACCTGGCATGAGAAAATGATGACCATGGGCCTTCGCAATCCAGATTCATCACTAGAATCTAAAATACACAGAAAGACTCGTATTCGTTTCTAAATTTTCCAAAGTAATTGTGGTTAAAGGCACCTGGTGATGCCTACTTCCAACTATAAGAAATTACCCTGGTCTGTGGTTTCAAATTTCCATAGTGTATCTGCCCTTCGGGTAACAAAGAAATATGTGCTATAGCCGTAAACAACTCTTGGTGCAAAATGCATAAAAAATGCTTGCTTGTTACTTAAATTTAATTTATACCTTTATATAACTGTTATAAGTTTCCCCTGGTTTTCTCTTTTTTCCTTTTCAGCCAATAAGCGCTGGCAAATCAATCACGCAGCTCCTGTTTACTTAAATCAGAACCTTAGTTGAATTACATCTCATAAACGGTTTGCCAGGAGCAAAGAGCAAAACCTAGCTTTCACATATTCTGGAAGTCATTTCCAGACATTGATCTATTACAGCCGGAATGTACAATAAATCTGGATACTACAAGTGTCAAACTTTTACAGGGATCAAAAATGCTACTGTTGGAGTGAATATTACAGGTGCGTATTAACTAACTGACAAGCTATATTTCGATGGACCCCGACTCTGCCACATAAACGCCCTCTTCTGGCCACCTCTTTTGCAACTTACTCGTTCATACAATCCACACATCATGTGTACTACTTCCGCGACCGAATCTCAACTCGAAGAAAGCAAGCACTGTAAGCTGCACAAGCTATACATGGGGGCAAACGTCATTCATTTCCTCTACTTGGTAGGTCATTCGGGTGATCAAATAACGGTCAGCCAATTAGAAATCTTACAAAGTATCAGACGATTTTCCTGGCATTGTGTCGAGAAACTGAACAAAATTGTCTTTAATAATCAACCATGTCAACACAACAGTTTAAAAATTCCAACTTGCAGAACTCATATCAGCAGTAGGTCCTCAGTGTCGCTCTAAAACTATTAACATGGAATATTCACACCAGTGAGTTGCATTGCGGATAATTAGCGTATTGCAAACCGTTAATTATACATGGGCCACATTAGTCTATACATCCACGGTATAAGGGTTACCTAACTGAAGTACACTACGTCAGAAAAATTAAAATGGTGTTCCGTACATGTACAAGTAACTCCGACATAATTTATGGTATTTCTTGCTTCCCATAATATTTCTGCCGCCATGTAAAATGTTAACTATTAACACAGCACATCTGCTCTGCGCTGTCACAGTCGACCAGCCAGACTGTTTCTGTCTAATATTAAACTGATCGGGAGATAAATACACCATTATCTTTTGATGACCCAACTCAAGTGATTCTTTTATAAAAATAGACACAATATACGGCAAGGTTAAGCTTTGTTACAGCTCGCATAAACTGCTGCAAATGCGAACCACCATAATCTTCCAATAATTCGGGTAAATCTCTTGCTGTTTCACAGCCCGAACTGCCTACATCGACGGATAGCTTGCGACCAACATTGTCAGGGCCAAATGCAATTGAAGTTTAGTCCTTTTTACACTTACTGCCAGCGGGCACTAAAAAAAGAGAAAAGGTCCCGTGAAAAGACAAACGATAAAAAGTTAAGGATGTGTTCGATTGTCGATCGCGTCTCATCGAATATCATATCACTGGTACCAAAAGATTTCTAAGCACGCGCTATCCGAGCTCCAAATAGGTAAGTCCCCAATCTTTGAATGGCATGTCTGGCTAAGACTGTTCTTGTTCGGCGGCAAGCCTGTTTCAAAAACTGTCCCCTCATTACCGTTGTAAATTGACTATTTGCTCCCGAGCATTTATCAAATATGTAAACCTTGCGTTAAGTTGCTATATCTGATACAAATGAAAAAATGCTAGCAAGGGCGTATTCAAAAAATACACTCGTCAAGAGGGGGAGGGGGTACCGGGAAAGCGAACAGAAACAAAAATTCTTTTGCCGGGGAGGGGGGGGGGTAGGAAGAAAGGAAGAAGGTTCGTTTTTTCACTTTTCACTTTCATTTGTTATCAATGTTAAGTCATATCTTGCATATTGCATATTGCCACTACCAGGAGGGAGAGCGTCAACATTGATGTCTGCAAACATCTATTCACGACTAAAACACTTTTCTTGAAATTAGTCTATAAGTTTTTTTTGTTTATCAATGCGTATCCGTTGTTTTTACCCCATAACTGTACATAACTGTATCCTTTGTTCATGTGCGATGGTGATGCAACTAGTGCTTATTTCAGTAGTTATCAGTATGTGCCTGACAAGGATTGAATCGTTTTGATATCTACTTTGCTAACAAACTTTATCTCCACTCGTGTATTCTTCATCCTTGTATTATGTTCGATTCAATGATAGCAATTATCATCAATATTGTCAGCCTCCAGATCTTCGTCAAGAACGAATAACTGCCAATTTCCCTTTCACGAAGGATGTTGAAAATGCCAAAAACTCAATCCCTTCTTTCCTTGTAAAATGTTAGAATAAGCAGTGAAATAATTCTCAAATTCGTTCACTTGAATACGAGATATATTCAAACTTGTGAATGGCCATTTCATGTTGTCTGTATGTCATGATGGCGTTTGCAGACATTTGTTGATGAATGGGAATGAAAGTAACTTGGATAACCTTGCTATAAATCAAAAGTGTTGTACTTTGATCGATACAATTTTTAATAGGACCATGGGGTGGAAGTCAACGTGAAAGAGAACGTTCATAAGGGCTGGGGGTCTGATTAAAAAGAATATAAACGTACAATAGGGGTGAGGGGGTAAACACGGTCGAAAATCAGCGAACGTACTTTTAGAATTGTCCCGAACGTGACATCATCTGGATCAAGAAACCAATTCATAGTTCACATACGCCCAACAGTACATTTTATATGCTGGTAGTCACGACCTTTTTGTTATGATGTACAACGAAACTCAGATTCATCGAGAAATCAATACATACCACGCGAGATGTAATTCCTGGTAACAAATTTGAGGACTTCATCAAGTGCAATTACTGGAGCCGAAAACTTTAGCACCGCCATCCATTCTTCGCAGTTAAGTGGTGTGACTCGGAAAATAGGCTAGGAGAACGATATATACAGTTAACCAAAAACAAAATATTAACACATAAATGTTAACTAACATGTATATTTAAGTGCCGAAGTATTAAAAATCTGGGGCAGGGCTATTTAAATACTAAAAAAGTAAAGATTATCTAAGGGCAGATAGGATGAGACTGGATTAGCCAAGCCTAATGGGACAGTGGCAGGGGAGTGAAGTGCTTTATTTTTTGTCATTTTCGCTCGAATATAATGAAGCAGTGGGCCATAATCGTGCTGGGAACTACCGCCACCGACTGTGGTCTTGTACTGGTTCAAGGAGGTGAAGTGCCTTATATCCATGAAATGGTCTATGTTTACGCAGTGGATTATAGTGGCTCTAATAACCTATGGTCGTGCAGTCAATTGTGCCGTTGCTATCTTGAAAAACATCTTCAGAACCATAGGCAGAATGTAACAAAATTTTCAAATCACTGAGCTGTGTTGGCGTGTGGGCGACCATCACAATCAAGATCTGCCACTTTCCGTCTATCATGATTTCGTCTGTAAAAGGTCGATAATACATTTACTAAGACCTCACTCTTGTTACCCTTCGCCTGAAAGCAAAACAATGCCTATGGCATATCAGGAAGAAAGAAACTTAAAAATTCTATAGAACTTAAAACCTATCCTTGAGGCATCAGCTGTTTTACGCAGGTACACAAACTTGGCAATAAGATAACTACAAGATATTACTTTGCCGCAGTAAACATGAATTGCATTTAACTCTAGCATATAATAACGCGTAGTAAGGGATCATGGTCTTACCTTCATGAAAGGTGCATACAAAATGAAAAAGTGTAGCGCCATGGACGAAGCAATTGCTGTCAAGAGGGACCAGTTTTTCCAGGGTGGCATGACAAATAAACTCTGGTTTTCACTCAGGCTGTTAACATAAAAGAAATGCTCCGTGTCAGAATGCATCCATAAAGAAGGTTCGCTATTACTGTGTGCAAATCCTACAACATCGGCTAAATGTTTTACGAATAAAGTAGTGACAATGTAGTTGAATCCATCTCCAATAAACTTGAATACATTTGCTACAGGTTTCAATAATTACAGGGTAAAAAGCACCTCTTCAACGTAAGAACCTTTCCTTCATTAAGCTATTGACTACTATTTTTAAAAATATCGTTAAATTCAAATTTCTGGCAATGGAAGAAAGGAATTTTTATTCACCGAGTTCCGATTGTGAATTGTAATTGCAACCGTAACAAAGTTACACCCATAACCACCAAAATATGTAACGAACATCTTTACTGTACCCCTTCCCTCCCATATTTTTCTGGTGGTTATATAAACGTGAAGGGGTAAGTATGGTGACGTGAAGGGGTTATGGTACACTGACAACCGCTGTGATTTGAAAGCTACCATCTGACACGAAATCTGGTATGCACCTATTAGTGAAATGTGATTGCGATAGCAATTGGATGTCAGTCATCAAATAATTTTGACTGCGAAATACCCTCCCCAACAAAAACAGTATATCGACTGCCTAATTTAGAGGAAGATCATCCCAATTGCTTTTCTTCAATTATTAGTTTAAGATTTGGGAAGCTGTGTGTTATAAGAGTTAAATACTCGCCAAGAAATTTACTGCTTGCACAAAAGCGGGCCCAACATCGATAGAAAGCAAATTCTTCAAGATAGCGGAGCTTGAGAGAATACGCAAACTTATTACGAAGAGGAAATATTACCCGATTTGATCTAACAATACCTCTCAATTCAAAACAAACGTCTTGTAGATAATATCTAAGGGAGAAATTATGACATAGGTGTATAGTGTAATGACTCACTATTCAACGTAAGACAGTCTTGCACCGGCTGGCAACAATCCTAACAAACACTAATTACCGAAAAAACAATACTACCTGGTAAGTATCACCCACCCTATTCACCCCACCAAAACGTTATCTGTCGATCTTCCTTCAACAGAGATTCCAATGAATCAATACCTGAGCTTACCTGTTGAGGGCATTGAGCATTTCTATTGTGACCAGTACTGAAAGAGCCATTGTCATGGGGTGCACATCTTTAAAGATTGAGCAGTCGACGCCAGCAAAGTTGGCTGCGTCCGTGGCACATTGATGATGATGAGTCAGTTGGTAGTACGACACTAGGGGGCCACCTTGGTAGTACATAAACCACCATGCTGATGAACCAACTGTGGCCACTCCAACATACACTAGAAGGAAACCACGTGAAGAGAAATAAGAACAAGATATTCAAACCTTTCTCACTCTTATGTTCCTAGCATAAATAGCTTCTAAAAGATGGGAAACAAAGAGTTTTTCAGAAGAGGGGATTTGAAATGATGAGTTCAAGACGATAAAAGAGAAATACAAAAAGATTCACCAACAGGATTCGAACCCGTAACCCAAGCATTAACGGCATGCGCCCTACCAGGTGAGCTAGGCTGATTCAGCTGATAAGCAAAAATGCTTTAAAAGCATGTCAGTAGAATACACCGACTTCGCAAAACTTTCTATTTCTATGTTAAGATACAGAACTCTGTTCTGTCTACTTATCGAATCTAAACCCTCATGTTATTAGGTGTAGTGTTATAACTTCTTTGCAAAATACGGAGAGGACTTTAAAATCTAAACCGCGAGAGATCCCATTATTAATCGTTTCAACTGGAATGAAAGTCCATGGCCGACGTTTTCTAAGGTGGCAAGCTTTCCATTCTTGCGGCAACTATATATGCTTAATAATGACTGGTTTCGGAAGGATGCTTTTAAAATATTAAACTTTTCGGTGTAAATATGTTGCATTTATTTCTGGTAATTGAATGTGCACTACTGATAACCCAGCACATTTTTCTCTTATCAGCGTAACCAGCTTCCCACCCAAAAATATGCACAGGATTACAACTTGTGGCCCTGATAATATTTACAGAACAAACTGATTCAAAATCTACCAAAAGACACAGTCGTTTTTAGAAACGAGGGGGTTTTTACTGAATATTGGACTGAAAGTTTGAAAGAGATGGCAACTCTAAACCTGCATGAGCTACTTTGCGTGTTTTAACTTCGTATATTCTTCGTTCGACAATTATCTTTTAACAATAAGATTGTATTCTCTGTTTTGGGACTTCATGCAGTTGTGAATATTTACTCGTCTTCCTAATTCAATTCGTACCAATAAAAAGGTGGATTTTTACCACAAAATTCGAAAGCTTAATCTCAACCCTATTTACCTGAGACCCAACATCAATTACAAAATGGTCAATTATTCAGTATTTTATAACATTTGTAGCAGAAATGGACAAAATGACTGCATGGTTCTCACTAAAACCCTGACTTTCATTCGACTTGCAGTTATCAACTAATATCGTTAATCACTAAAGCTGCTTATCACAACATTAACATGTCAAGAAGACAGTTAGATGAGATTAAGTGATAGTCAATTATACTGGTACTAACATAAGGTCCGTGCCCTCCGCTGCAATACAATTTCTAGAAGTTGATGCAATAAACCATTTGATTCACACGATCAATAACAATTGGATACTTCAATTTGAAATCACAATTGGGTTGATCGCTTGAAAATATTATAACGGTTTTATGTGTTCCTTTTTCTACAGAATAAACACGTCATTTTTACATTATGGTTCTCATTGACAAGGTAGACTAAAAAGGGGTAGATCTCATTTCAACTGAAAGGTTTTGACGAAATTAAGCTAACTACTTTATGTCTGTTCACGTTATCCAACGACAGAAAAAGTAAAAATTCCTTCCTTTTGTCTTCGTGCTGACCACATTTCTATTCTTGCTGCTTCAATATGAGTGTTCCATATTGAAATGAACTTTTTGCAATTATTATAAAATAGCAGTTGTGCATTTCACCTTTTTAAAATGCCTCCCATAAAAGATCTTTGGGTAGTTGGGAACTATTTTTGGGCGTAGAGTCGGAACATAAACACGTACATACACACATATCTACATACATGCATACATAAACACACACATGCATGCATACATACACATGCATACATACACACACACGTATGCATACATACATACAAACACACATGCATACATACATACATTACAACCATCCATCCATCCGTCTAGGCTCTTCTTGTTTAGTATAAATGATGATAACTTTACCGAGTGCTAGGGTTAGGGTTAGTATCATTCACGGAATTTCACAAAAATCAATAACTTAATTATTAATCTAATTCCTTAGCGTCAGTGTTCTTGATCTGTCAGTCGAAGTGCATCAACTCTTAATGGTGATTACCACTGACTTACTCAAACATAGGTGAATTTAGTATTTATCAGGAAAGAGATCCACATTTTACAATAAATATTTACCGACAGGAGGTTTGTTTAAAAATGGCTTTTCGAACAGGGGGGGGGGGGGGTCATTAACCTGCCAGGCATTTAGCTACTGTGTGTATCTTCATAAGAATAGCCTTAGGGAACTGAAAATACGAGTGAAACAGTCGTAACATGTACTCAAACAGGAAACGTAATTAAACTGTCCGAAGTAACTAAAAATCAATATTTACTCACCCCTCTAATTTGAAATAACATTTTTCATTATAATTACGTACTAACCGTAAGTAATCACATGACCAAAACATGAACATTACGAGTGTATGAATCATCATTTGCGTAACCAATAATTCGTTTCGCCCCCAACATTTCGTTTCTCCCGCAAAACCATCAACGTGCCCGGGGTCGTATATTTCTTTCAGTTTTATACAAAGCGCTCAAGGCTAACACCTATTCAAAAGTGACACTTTTCTTGTCTTAATGGCCTCGTGAAATCGAAGAAAGCAACGTTTTAACAAAATTGTGCTACATAGCAAAAGGATGCAACATGGAACACATTACGGAGTTGCGTTTACTACTTAATGTGACAGTACAAAGTTGCTAAGAAATCAAGAACCATAATTAATCACCCAAGAAAGAGCTTCTGTGGTCTATAAAATCTCTACAGTTTTATGACTTTTAAGTAAGCAAAGTGTGACTAACAGTACCTGACTGGCAAGTCTATCGAATCCAAACCAGAAATTGTTATGAATTTCACTAAATAATGTAAACTACCCTAAAACATCCTTTGTATGACATACTGGAGGCAACTTGCTGTGAAGAAAAATCAGTCGAGTCAGATTTAAAGGCAGTTTACTCCTACATCGCCAAGAATATCTGAAAGCCACACTGAGGAGACTATGGTTCGCATACACTATATAGTGCCTTTAACTTCAATTCTCTTTCTAATTGACTTTACCTCCCATTATTTTGTTGAAAAACAAGTTGCATCGGCTAGATACATTCGGTGTTCTATGTAGAACTATAAAGCATGAGCGTCCCTTCGTCAGGCTTATTAAATTGTCATTTTCCTTCCGCTCCACCGTTATTGAATCCTAAGCATGGTTACGTACATACATATCAGACTGTAAGGGTACACCAAGATGTAGAAAGACCCGCCAGGTTCTCTTTCAATAAATGTAAGATCATTGACTCATCAGAAGGAAGGCAGCACATCAATTCGTCACTGTGCTATTACTCAGATGAGCAATGTGCAATCATCATACGAGTCAACATGTCACTGCAGGCACCGCAAAGCAGTCAGGGGTGTGCCAAGGTAGGAGCAATATTAATATTACGTTACTATTACGCAGTTAAATCTGTCGGGGTAAAGGTTAAACACGAGGCAAGGATGCTGATAAAACTACTTCAATGCGGAAAACAACAGTTTTTGCCAAATCAAAAGGAAATCTGATGTAACTATGGTTTGTTTCTCCGATGTTTACATCGTAGGGAGCTACGTATATGATGAATCTCTTTTCTCGAACGCCTTACGCCATGACGTGTCTTTCGAGGAGAAACCAAACTTCAATGTTCAAGTTTAATATCTTGATTATCTGTAACACAAAAACGAAAATCCTTAGCTCTTGTACTAACCTCCAATTGCCAGATACCGAAAGAATAGCCAACCGCTAATCAGGGGTTCCTTGGGGTTTCTAGCCGGCTGCCTCATGATATCGACTTCTGGTGGGTTGAAGCTAAGCGCTGTGGCTGGAGGCCCATCCGTCATCAAGTTCACCCACAAGAGTTGAACTGGAATCAAAGCCTCTGGCATCCCAAGTGCAGCAGTCAGAAATATACTGTCAAAAAAAACACAGTAATATTCAAGTTGCCCTGTCGCTTTTACGCACGGCAAGCCGCTTATTGGCGCAATCTGTAGGGTTACATTACATATTAAGATAAAAGCAAACTGAAGTTTAACTGAAATCGTGGTTTGGAGTGGAAAACATGGGAATTTCATTACTAGTTTCACACGGTTTAAGCAGAGGTTAAATGTCTTCTTTAAACAAGCATGTATTACCAGCATCCTCTGTAATGCTACCAAATTTATTCAATTTTAAGGCAATTTTTTCTTAAATTCGGTGTCTATTGATATATTCCAGTGTTTCATGGCTCTTAAAACCCCACCGTATCATTTTTCAACACTTTACATAATTTGCAACTAACAGATTACAGAATCATAATTTCAGGTCTCCTAGACTTGGACTCAAATACCCTCTGAATAACATATTCCTCTGGATCGCAGGCACCCTGAAGAACACGGGTTCCCAGTCGATGTCTTTCTTGTTTTTGGTCAAAAATACTACTAATTGCAAACCCCTCAATGAATGTAAGGATCCCATAAAATGCGTTTGGGTGCATCACATGCATTTACAAACATAAGATCAGAAATTTTAACTTTAGGGATGGTAATCTACAGTTTTCTTTGGCTCCGTTAAAAATTACGCTCAAAAACAGCCGAAACCATCGTTGCACGATCCACTACTTTAATAGGTTACGGTCCCAAAGATATAAATTGCGTCCCCAAGGTTGCGGGCACTGCTGTAAGGTACCTGACTCGTCAGAAGGAAGGCAGCACATCCATTCGTCACTGTGTTTACTCTCAGCAAAGCGCAATGTGCTAATCATCATACGAGTCTACGGTAGGTATGCTTTACAGTTTACATAATAAAAAATATTTTAAATTATGTTATAAACATTAAACGGTTCTGTTAAAAGACAACGTTGCATTTTTCCGACTGTCGCCATATTTCAAAAATGATCAATCGGTTTACATGACCACTTCTCACTGACTCGGCAGAAGGTGAGGGCCAATGACTTCACCACGCCCTGAATCATGCCTCTGAGATAACAGACATAGATCAATGTGATCAAAATTCAACACAGATATCGGCTACTGTAGAATACCTTACTTTAAATCGACATACGATACTGCCTGGGATAATTTTACAGCTTAGCACCACTTGCAAGTTGTGAATAATAGGTGCAAAACGTCTAAGTACCACTGTTTCTTATATATAAATCAATAAAAAATGGTACGATGGTCACATGAAATATGTAAATCTACTGTTCATAACATGCAGAATTGTATCAACCCTAATTCCTGACAAGTGATGGAGCAATCGACTCTCATTAATTAATTCCGTACCGAGAATGCAAAAAATAAGTGACGTTAACCAACACTGTTTAGAATTAGAAGTAAAACACAAAGTCACGATTATATTCCTTCGCGTCGCATGCTTATTCACAAGTATATAAGAATTTTCTCTACCAATACACACCTGACAACCTCTCCAATATTTGAAGAAATCAAGTATCGGATGAACTGCTTTGTATTATTATAAATGGCCCTTCCTTCTTCAACTGCTGCTACAATTGTTGAGAAGTTGTCATCTGCTAAAACCATTTCTAAACATGAAAGAAAACATTGAAAAACCACTGTTACGGTCAGAACCATCTGAAAGTAACTAAGAGCATTTTTAGCATCTCCTTTGCAAAATTAATCGGTGAAGGAAACATAGTAGAAGAATCCAATCATGGTTTTCGTTCTCAGAAGATAAATTTCTCTCGAAATAATATTTAGACAATTGATTATCAACCTAATATTCCATATACATCTCAGACGAAGAGGAGCACCTGCAGTTCAAAAAGAGCACGGTCGGTCTGTCTTGTAGAATGTTTACGAGAGTCGATTAAGAAGCAGTCCCCACTGGAACGTCAGAAAAGAGCTACCCTGGTCTATGAAGAGAACGACGGTAGACTACGGTCTACTGCAATTTGTAAGTGGCTGTTAAGAATAACTACGGTGCCTGTAATCTCTCTGAAAAGACCATCTATTGATGACTAACGAATTTAGAAAGGAAAGCTAACTGCTTCAATGATCCCAGTTTGATTTTCTCTTCTTGATGTCTATACAAATACGAAGCGTCGTTTCACGATAGAGAGGCACCCGACGTCCTATTCATCCTCCAAATATTACCTACCTCGGACTTGTCCATTGTCGTACTTTTGAGAGTTGACAAACCGATAGCTGAGCTGTAATAAAATGCTTGTAAGCAAAAGAAACTGAAATAAACAACTACAGCATTTAAAAAAGGTCAGCTCAGCAACTGTCAACCTATCCATGTTTCCTGCATTAAGATAGTTCCACTACTGTCTCTGAAGCTGAATGACAACATCTTAAAGAAAGAACTCTTATTCACTTTAGAGGAACTAAAAATGTCTTCTGAGTTAACTGTTCATTCAGACATGAAAGCACTTGGGTGGTTTATATGCTTCTTAAAAAACCAAACAATTTTCAAAAAGTTTCCGTGACAGCCTCAGTCTTTGGTTTAGGTAGCGTATTACTTATCAATGTACAGCAAAAATCTGCAATGTACTGAAATCAGAAAAGCTGTCCGTCGATGCAATTGAAATAAATCCTCAACTGAGAATAACAAATGCGCCATGCATGCTTATTCTGTGCTAGGTACAGACACAGTTGCAGATACGCATGATCAACACATGCATTTCAGGAGTCTATTCGCTACTTTGCAAAACAAGCGAATCCACACAATCGCGCGGCAAACTCCTACCAGGATGCACCAGTCCTGTCATATCTCAATCGGTACTTATCAGAAGTCCATCTTGAGACTACAAATGAGGATGCAAATATATTGTAGCTTCTTCTAGCTGTTTCTGGTTAATATTACAATAGGCTTGGACTGGATTTAAAGAGAGAGATAGATGTTTAACTATGTTACGTTTTCTATTCGTGTCATTTATTGCATCTTCATTTAAGGTTACGAATCCAAGTTAGCAATCAACTGACAACCACTCTACAAAATTTGTCGATAATTTGTACAAGACAATTGCACCGCAGCGCTGAAAAATGAATTTAAACACCAGAATGCTTCGCAGCAAGTTTTACCTGAAGCTGTTTTTGCAACAGCAGTGCCTGAACCCATTGCAACTCCAATCTCTGCCTTCTTTAAAGCGGGAGCATCGTTCACGCCGTCGCCGGTCATTGCCGTAATTTCTCCTTCCGCTTGGAGGTACTCAACTATTTTGCTCTTGTGGCTAGGTTCCACTCTTGAGAATAGCCTACACGAAAAAGACGTAACAGTTACATTGTTAAAAAAGAGATAATTTTGATGAAAGACGCGGCAAGCAGCGAATCGTTCTGGAACACAATTCTCTCAAGACACGTTTCCAAGTTATTAACAGTCCTGCTTTAAAGATCCTGATGCAATTTCATACCAGCAACCATTCAATTTTCTGTTATTTAACTCTAATTCTTAGATCTTATGGGCTACTCATAACTCACTTTGTCCCAGAAATAACTAGGGTCGCAAATGCAAAGCAGTTCGTGGTGTGAGAAAGACATCAGAAGGAAGGCAGCACAGTATACTCTTTCATATTTTATTTCAGAAAAGCGCAATCTGTGCAATCATCACTTGTTTCTCTTCACCATACAAAAAACCATTTAATGTGATGTTCCTATGTTATGCGACAGGGCCTTTAAACATATGCCAAAGGCCTTCCGACAACATTACATTGCTAGCGAGTCATTACGCCCTATTCTCTACCTAAGATAAGGCTGAGTTACACGTGAGCGGGAGGCATCGATAACGTCAGCAGTAAATTCCTTGGAAATAATGCATCAAGTCCCTTTTTGTAGCAGAGAAGACCTATGAATTATTGAATAGACCATGGCGGTTACCGTCACGGTGCGTCAAAGCTGAATCTTAAAATGGCAAATCAAAATGTCACACGAGTCACTTTCGAGACCTCGTACTTTATCACATCGTGATGCACCAGAAAGCTTTACTCAAGTATTATAATGTTTGTTGTGTAAAACA
Source organism: Carybdea cf. marsupialis auct. non (Linnaeus, 1758) (assembly GCA_010016065.2). Classification (NCBI taxonomy): domain Eukaryota; kingdom Metazoa; phylum Cnidaria; class Cubozoa; order Carybdeida; family Carybdeidae; genus Carybdea; species Carybdea cf. marsupialis auct. non (Linnaeus, 1758). Next base: position 19,070 of record JAAAKL020003506.1, read on the forward strand.
GTGGTACAAGTTGGTAGGCTTGTGCCATACTAACCTTGCATTTAGACACGCTTCTCTCTGGGCCATGTCATCTAATTCATCAAATTCTCTTCCGGAATACGAGAGACCTACGAGAGAATCCAAGCAGCATATTAGAAAATAGTAAAACTTAGGAAACGGTCTACGTTACTAGTGACTTTGGCTGGCAACCACGTGGTTGGTGAAGGAATTACACAAAATCGCAGGCCAAAAATACTGCCGTTTTCGTGCATGAGCAAACGAAACATAAACAACCAATACACTGCTTGGGGCAATAAATACCTGGTGCATATCTATTCTCTACCACCATATTATTACAATACGCAAATCAACCTTCTGAACACCAATACTCAAAATTCGTCAGCAAAATAGAATCTGAAAATTACAGTAGAATATACACCACGGTGAAGGAAATCAAGGGTTAAAGACAACTACACTCCCATCTGTGGAAAGGCAGACATTTGGGAATCACCCCTTGCTAAATAACAAGGGATGTGCATAACGTAATCTTACATCCATAAGCAACAACTTCAAAACCATACCACGCCCCCACCACGCCGCTATCATTAAGTACCAAAAGTCTAGAGATTGCATTTACAAGCTTTCAAAAATTTTAAGATCAAGAAAACCAATCCTTGCTGCCTGGAGCTATGTCTGAATTTCATTTTACTGTTTTGCACAAACAAACAACAAAACCCTTGTTTTGCAATTAAAAATGAATTGTCCTGTCTTAGGGCTTTTGGGTTAATCCACAAGGTTATAGCGGTCACCGGCTGGTTCGACAAAACAAAATGATCGGGCAGTTCGAATTTCGATTGTTTTTTCCCGACTGATGACTAACTTTCAGTTCTCTCCTTTTCGTATTCCATTATGACCATTTGCAATCTGACGACACGGGGCGTGTTTCAGTACGTGATTTACAATCGATTCTAGACACGATGAATCATCACATCTCTTCTTTGTTGATGCCTCTACGGATTTTATAGCCTCCAGTTCTAAATGCACGAGATCTCTCTTAAACCTACAAGATCTCTCTATGGATGAAGATAAGACACGTGACCTGTTTTGAAGCTAACACATTTAATAAATCAACTCAAATAATCCAATAAATCCGAATCACCTGTTGTGTCCTCAGTTTCTCCAAAAACCCCGATGCGCCGACAAATAGCTTCCGCCGTATTCTGAAGAGATCCATAGAGCCAATTACGAATAAATAATAACAATGATCTAAATAACTGTGAAAAATGTCCTATAAACCAGTAGGTTACCGTGACAGTGCTAACTTTTAATTTGGATCTTCATACATTTAAACATCATTCCTATTCCAGCCTTCGGGCAACCTGCTGACACTTCAAACGAAGCCTCCAATTTTCTCCCAAAAATGTTAAACAACATATAGGTGGTGAAACTATCACAAGCGTATCGGTTCTTAACAATAGTTGCATAACGAATTATATACCGTCAGGTAGAAATATAGGGCAAGATGTATTCTTGTTTACCTCCACGTATCACTTAACCTCTTCTTTAAGTTCGATTCAATACTAAACGCTTCATTCAACAGCAACCCGGTTCTAAACATAAGACCAAACCTCTTGAAACTAAGCACTACCCAACTCCTAATCAACAACAATTCAGCTGATGAAAAGGTAAATTTTATTATCTACCAGACAATTCAAAATCATAGCCTAGCCACATATACTACAGAATCATGTTTACAAATAAAGATAACTGCATAACGTTCCGATGTTTGCGTTGCATTCCTTAAGGCATTATCATATCAGAATTTTCGGTTACTAGTCAATGTACCAATATGTAACACCGAGAAATTGTCGCTGTTCCTTCTATGGCCGATAACAAGCGACAGTGTTCTCTAGTCCTCCACTATACAGTGCGCACTACAAAAAATATATATATATGTAGGCACTCAAACAGTAGTAGAGATGCCACTGAATTACAAGGTCAAACATTCGTCAAAACAATACTTCAAAAACTGGGTTATTTTTAGTGACGATGTTGCTTGTTTCATACAATAAAATTTTGTCTTTTTTTATCCTAAGGGGCGATGGCTCAGTGGTTCCGTCTGCAACTTTGAGTGCAGAAGGTTCTAGGTTCAAATCCCACTAGAGACGATTTGAAAATTTGCCTGTTTCATCAATTTGTAAACTGAGTCATCTAGCTGGCCGCCAGCGGGTCATCCTTCCAGGGTCGGCTAATAGGAACCAGTTCATACTGGGATCAAATTTTGGAAACACAAGGACGAGGAGTGGCGCCCCTCCCTGCATTCGGGGACAAGCCATACGAAAAGGGAGCCTTTGGGTCGCCCTCGATTGCAAGCGAACAATTTGATATTTTTTCATATCCTAAGGGCGTTGTTAATTACGTCCTCTTCAAGCTCTTCCCTCTTTTATTCATATTGTTTTAAAAAATGTATAGTATATTTTGCATAAAGCTACCTTGTTGTCTCCAGTTATAACGATGACGCGAATTCCTGCTTCCCTGCATTCTTGTATTGAGTCTGCCACTTCCTTTCTTGGTGGATCTAACATTCCAACCACACCAACAAAGGTCATGTCCGTCTAGGAAAGAAGTGAACTTCAGATTTCAACAACCCCTCTTTAAATCATCAAAATATTATCTGACAGAAAGAAAGTGATCGGGAAAGAAAACTGACTACATATTTGAATATTGGGAGAACCGCTATTTATTCGCCATACCGTATGTCCTCATACACGCATGACTTTGATGAAAAACGGGAAAGCCCCGGCATGAACTATGGCCTGATTCACGACAATAAAATTATTAACTCATAATTCAATCAATTTTATTCAAATCCACTACCCAGGTGGAATAGCTCTTAAGAAATAATTTACGAGCCACAATCCATGATGAAAATAACATTCTCTGAACACGCATGCGCACATGCAAATCGCACAACATCACTAACCTCGTACTTTACGAAATTCCTTGGATCGCTCAAATCCATTTTCTCTTTATGAACTGGATCGTCTACTGTTGCTAACCCAAGGCATCGGAGAGTATCTCTCCCTGAGAATATAAAGAAAAACAGACAGAAGTTTAAGATTTGTGTCACTTATCAGTCACAACAATCGAAGTTGTACATCTCATATCATGTTTTAAGTTAACAGGATACTATTGCATTTAACTTTAGCTTTATACTGGTCAGGTGCCGAGTGTTGGAGGTAGAGTAGACGAACAATAGGTTCTATTGTCTCAGCATAAAAGATGACGATCAAGTCCAGGTTTAATTTAAACTGAAGTGACTTCAAAAAAGTTCTTTATGCTTGATTTACCGCGTTTGATTTCGGTTCTTCTTGACCTATAAAGGAGGCATGATTTCATGTTGGGGTGTGAAAGCTAAGGAAGGGTTTCCTTAACAAAAATAGTGTTTGAGTGAAGCTCAACTATATAAATAAATTAATTATTCTAGCTCAGCGTCTTCATTTTGAATTGAATTTATTTACGTTTATGTAGACCTTGCGCAATCATTGGTTTGTGAGAAAAGGGCCTCAAATCTTTCCTACTTCATTCCTGATTAATAAGAAATTAAAAAGACTACGATATTTCAAATAAATTTGAAAATGAGTTATAAGGGTAGTTCGGCTTGGGAGAGAAATTGGTGAGAACAACAGGTGCCGCAGAACGCTCAAAAACGTACAGGGGGCTCAAGTTAAACTACTCAAGATAAACCTTGACAACGAACACCGTGGGTCACATCTATTGATAAGCAGTATTGAAACTGGATACACGTAGCATATGTCTGTAAATTTCGGTACATGAAATACTGACTTTTAACGGCTGTGGAGGAGAATGATGAAGATACCCTGGACCGCAAGAAGAACAAATGAGGCAGTATTGGCGAGTGTTGGAGAA
>JAAAKL020003507.1:0-22977 GCA_010016065.2 Carybdea cf. marsupialis auct. non (Linnaeus, 1758)
ATGAAAGTGACAGGTTATCTCTTGAAATTTTTAAGGCATGCAGTGCATGCGTTGCATTCACTGACGGCACGTCCCTGCGTGCCTGGTTTTTTTTATAAAGAAATGTCAGTGCATACATACTCCTCCCCCTCACCGCCCTACGCACGCTATGGTGCGGGTTTACGTTCTATATCAGTGGCCTACGGATGTTCAGAACACTCTATACAGTTATCGATCCTTACAGTTCAAAATACCCAACATTGCTACGCCGTAGCAGCAACTTTGTTGAATGTAGTCAGAGACCTTAAAGGGTCTCTTTGATAAGCTACTGCTACTGCTCATCAGGAGGTACGATGAGAGATCGCTACTGCCTTATTTTATAGGAATGGACACCAGTTTTAGTGATCAAATGTAAACTGGCTCAGCTAATGTTCAGCTAATCTTGGTGGTAGTAGTTTCGAACTCTCTCCAGGATGTAATTGTGGCAATTTGAAGCTCTCTCCAGGACCTAGTTTTGGCAATTTTCTTTCTTCCTTTTTCAGGACCAGGTTGGATTTAATTTAGCAGCTCTTCATTACATGCAGAGAGAACTGGCTTCGAGAAGTATCTCCATATTCACAGATGCAACAGAGAGGTTTAAGCAGAAAAAAAAGAAAAGGAGAAGTCTGACTGCAACGTTAAGTTAACCTATAAGGAGAAATATACTGCCAAAGAGATGAAGAGGGCCTGAATGATCTTTCATGCACACGAAGCCGGAATTAGCCTTCTTGCAGTGTCAATACACAACGTACAATATGGCAAACAGTAAGAAGCAGCATATGCGCTGTATGTCAAGGAGTATTTACTGATGTGCGGATGTCATTGCAAGCAGAAACGAAAAGATGACAAGCCCCGTCTTGTATCGCCAAGCTGCATATTTCATACCTAAACATGCTCAACATACAGAGAAAGCTGCATTCTTAGTATAGTGACAAGTGCTATTAAAGTATTAACGGAGAAACATAAGAAGTTTAACTATAATGATCCATTAGGCTATTATTAGTTATCTATTCTGGAGAAAAATTGAAGGAACGGAACAGTTTTATTATGTATCTTGCCAATAAGAGGTTAACTGTTTGGTGAGATGCAATAGAATGGCGGTTGTTCCAGCGTCTCTGTCGTGGCATTTCGCTTTTGCCATTTGCACTTAAAGGAAACTTTGTATGTAAAGTTTAGACTTGAAAACGAGGGTAAACATCACAATAACTTGACGGACCCGTCTTCAAAAAGACTGTTTTTGAGTTTTAAGATTCAATGCTGTGTTAACAAAGGAGTTCTAAGCATAACGTAAAAAAGTAAGCTTTCATGCTGCAGCTTGCCAGCGTTGTTATTCCGAAAAGTATGCTGTGAGTATCCAGTCAGTGTAATGATGGTCATTAGTTACTCAGGAGAAACGCTCTTATGTCTTAACATACTAGTTCTATTGTAATTGGGAGACATTGGAGAACGAAGAAGTAATTGCTACATTTTACTCGATTTGATCATGTTTTTCCCACCTTTTCCATTCAGCTGAATGGCCGTTGATAAGCTAACACGATATTGCCTCAAGATAAGTACAGTAGTGCCAGCTACCTTCTGATAAGAGAGACGTCATGGAGGGGCATCATGAAACATCCAACTATTTCTTGGTAATTAAGGCCGTAAAACACATTAATGGTTGCTGTTAGAAGGGTATGTAAACGTTCTCCGATTTCCAATGGCAATGAAAGGTTTGTAACTACGCGTGGGTAAATGTTGGACGGACAGTCATTATATGGATTTTCCCGCGTCAAAATTTTAATTGAAATTGTACTTGGGACGTGGGAAATCGCTTTAAGACGGGGTTAACTAGCATTTTTATCAAGCACGTGCTAGTTGGAGATTACAATCCATTAATCACAAAGGGTGAAAGAGGTCAAGATCTGAACTATGACCTTGTGGCTTTTTCCATGTCATTGCTGCTACTAATGGCGTCAAAACATGTCATTTATGGCGTAACCATCTACTCAATCTCTACGAACAACTTCTAGAGCTTGGCGTTTGTACGTAATGTCTATCCTGACGTTATGCATGGGTGCAGATCGGTGTAAGCATGTCGGGGAGACAAAATGATGAAACGTGGACAATTTGACACTTCCGGGCCCAAACGTGGGGTAATAAAGCAGCTGTTGCCCTCCAATCCTGAAAAGTGAGGGGGTCAAGTCCTCCCGTCTCCTCCTGGAATCTGAGTCCATGGCGTTATGATTTACATTTAAAAGGGATCTGGTATGCTGTCCTATGTGGAAAGTGTCAACTTTTATCTATCTGTTGACGGTGGAATATCTTCCGTTAAATTGAGTGATTCAGAGAATCTCCTTCCTCTTGCAGTCATAGACCACCATAGTTTTCTTTTAAGTGTTCAATAACCACAATAACCACGTTTTGTATAGGTTAGAGAGGCATACTTATACAACATGGCCGACAGATAGGTTTTGCAAGGTGTGTGGATGGGGGAGAGGGATTATGTGTGAAAAAGACCCCATTTGGTTTCTGAGAATACTACCACAATTCACAATAAATAGAAGGAAAGACAAGCTGGGAAAACAACTTGGGGAGCCATGTTTCCCTCGTTCCCCATATCTGTAGGCCCAGAACTATCAGTCTTCTTATGTTCCATCTGAGATGATGCGAGTAGTTCACTTTCTCACGGTGGAATACGAGGAAAAGTTGCTTCCCATTGTTAGAGAACTACAACAAGAATACACTTCGATTTTAAAAAGATATACTGTATATAAATGAATGTATCTTAAACACCAGATGTGACCATTCATTTAACACATATACACGAAGACAAGTTGCAACGCTACCAAGTATATTGAGGCATGCTGATATGGCGGTAAAAGCGAACGTACAATTGTAGGTCATTCATCTGTATTCCTTTATAGTAATGTTTTGTTTAATTTTCTGCTACTCCTTTTTACCTTCATTTATAATCACCCACCTGTTTTTTATTAAATACGTCGCTTTGATTAAGGAGATATGGCAGAATCTCGAAAATGGCAGGCAAGTGAGGATTTCAGTCATATTTGGGTGTAGTGACTTAGTAATACTTTTCTATTTCTCTAGTACATATTCTCAACTTATAATTTCACATGCTCTTTTCTCAAAAATCCCACTTTGTAACTTTCAATGGGCTGTGAATGCTTGGGTCGAGGGTTCGAATCCCGTTGGTTGCATGCTTTCCAGTTTCTCTAGCATCTATTCATGACTTAATAATGATCTAAGTCATCTGGTCTGTTTTTTGGTTAACCTGCGAAATAGTAACCAGATAAAATGGTCGTTGATTAGAGATGAATTTCCTCGATTAAGAATTCCTCGGATTAACACACTTTTGTTTTAATGGGTAGTGAGATCTCGCCGATTTAGAAGAAAGAGGTGAAGCCAGAGAATCCATGCCTACCTGCTGTTCTTTGTAGTCACCTTTGTTTGTGCCAAACACTCAGCCAGTTTAAATCTTACATTTGCTGCATTCTCCAAACCATTCAAATACCCTTGCTTTTGCTATATCCCCTACATTATCTGTTGTGCCGAGAAATTGAAGCAATCGATCTTCCCGCCTGTAGTTGCTTTACCTCATCCTATTTTACTCCCCGCTTGCTCTCATCTATCAGGTGGTGACGTCGGGCCTCGAAGGTACCTGTGATTTTCTGAAGGCTTTCACGTAACTCTTTTTAATTGAAGTTTAAATTTCCATTGTTTCTTGTAAGTATCGAAGAATGCGATTTTAGCATCAATTGACCGCGCGCATTTCTTTGGTCGGGGTCCACATCTTAAATCTGCTGAGCAGTGTAATCTCAGCTGTAGTGCGAAAGCATTTAGTTTTGAAAGCTGAAGATGAGGATGCTGACGAGAAAGAATTCAAGCGTCGTGTTTTCTTCATCACTCTGGATTCTGTAGTGCCCGGGCTCCCTTGTATTTTCAAATGCTGTACTATCAATGACGTACCTAAAAAGGTATCACTTGCAATAATCACGTGTCCAGTGGTCACGATTTAATGCTGTGAGGGATATTACCGACCACTTTTGCTTTCTGGTGACACGTCAGACATCAAAGAAGGAGCACATTACCTCTTTTTGGCCTTCCGTAGCCAATAAATACAGTAACGACATTTCGGGAGAGCAAATAATGAACGAAGTACTTCACTTGAAAATAATACATGCTTCCAATTTTGGAAAACATGCCATTGGCCCTCATGATCTTGAGGATAAAATTACAGAATTCAACTTGGAGGAAATGTTTAAAAATGTTCGTGTTCACTACTGCTAATAGCGGCTTCAGCCAGCTTGTCAAGAATTTCTTGCGCATTACAATGAACTAAGAGAAACTAAGTGCCTTAACTATTTCGAGTATAGAAAATACCCGATAGTACAAGAAAGATTAACTTTGGCAATACAACAGAAGGCTTTGCTTCAAAAAAGGCACGTGAAGTAAAATTGTGTAATATGTTATTGATGCGATTAACTTTTGCCTAGCACCTACTAACTTCTGTTTAAAAAGGGCGTTCCAACAATAAAAAGAGTGAGGCACCAAAGAATTTTCCCTCATCAGACGTAAAGGCCCAAAAAGGACTGCACCTCGGTGTCCTTGCTAAATAACTACCCAGTAAGATGTAAAAGAGGCCTAAATCTGACAGTGAACCAGGGTCCCTGAACACTTAATTATCCATCGCTTACCAAAAATTACAATTTTTCTTTAGTGATATGACTTCAGGAAAATTGCATAGCAGCCCCCATGAAATCTCACTAGTTCAAAAAATTTTAGTTGAAGTAGCAACTTTCATGTGAAAGTATACAGTATATTTCTTACTTTCTGTTCCATTGCTTCATCGGTCATTTACAAAATATCAGGAAAAATTCCCCACGCGTCATAATGAGCTTTAGTGGCAAATAAGGAAATTGCATGCGCTGATTTATTTTCCTTGCGTAATGTCAGACCAGCCATAACCGAAGGTTTTCTTAATGTGTCTAGTATTGGCTTAATATTACTAACAAGACCTTCTATGTCATATCATACATGCATTATAACTGTAAAATCAATTTTCGTGGACGTGTCATTTGACTGGATTGAAATCAAACGATGTGATATTGGGAAGGCAATGCTGCAGGCGATCTAAAAATATACAAGAGATTAAAATTTAGTATGACTAGTCTGGTATTCTCACGTTTCCCAAAAATAGATCCACATTCCATTAACTCAGTACTGCACGCTCGCCTGTGAATGCTGTGGAGATTAGCAAAGGACTTAACGTCCCAATTGATAAATTTAAGCGATGGTGCTGAGTCAGGACGTTCCATTTGAAACACAGCTAACGTGGTGAAGCAAAGGAAACGTAACTGAAAACGTCGTTTATCAAACGTCACTTGCGTATTTGCCAATACTTGGCCAACGCAACACTTCGCTTGCTGTAAGACATTCTGTAAAAGTGCGTTATTATTATACTTTTGACATCGTTAGTTGATGATGTGTCAATATAGAACAGTTTACTGCGAAGATAATATCATAGACTTAGTGGCAATACAGTAGAAGTCGAGAACTGGTCTGATATGTGCCATTTGCCAGTTTCTTTATTGGTTAAGTACAAAAAAATTAATACTGTTTGTATTAACCATCTAAAAACACCTACGTTTACAAGGACTTTAAGTCACAGTGTTGGAAAAATGGTGTAATTTGGGAGATTACTGAAAATAAACAGCATCAAAAGCGTAGACCTATTAGAAGGGCCTTAATTTTGAATCCCATCGTCAATTATTGATCGTTTATGTTATATGTAGATCTCCAGGACCTCAAGTTGCGTCCGTTCGACTCACTGATCCTTTCAGTGCTACTGTATGGTGAAGAGAGCTGGACATTAACAAGAGGTCAAGAAAAGGCAGCTGAACTCCTTTGCAACAGGCTGCTATCGCATTATATTGTGAGTTTAAAGAAAGGACCATGTTTCCAACAAACATCGGCCAAACCTGGCCACAGTAGTCGTCAAGAGGCAGCTGAGAGCGCTGGGATACTGGCTGACAAAACCCGAAGACTAGCTGGTGAGTCGATATGCCCTCTACGCTACATCACAAGGGAGAAGCCGTCGCGGCAAACCAGACGCACGTACGTCAGAATCGTTTCAAAATAACAGAGCGGGAAGAGGAAGTACTGAGAGAACTGGCAATGAACAGGGAAAAGTGGCGACGATGTGTATTCGAGGGGTGCGACATGCAAGCTCTCGACTTAAGGAAGATCGCCTAACGACATGACTTTCAGCTTATTGATCAACATCAAGTAAACATCAGAGAACTGTTGCAGAGAAGTGAGAACTTTCTTAGTCGTAATATGTGATGTGTAATATGTATTGTGGTACTATTTCGAGATATTGTGTAATGGTATTACTAGATGAAAGCAGTTTCTTGCACAACACCCACGTAAAGGCTGGGATTCCTATAATTTCGGATCTAAAGTTTCTCGGACAAACATTCTAATTGACAAAAAGTAAAAGAAATTAGAAACATGTGTATGGTGGTGCTTTTCTTGTAACTATATTCTTGGAAGCGGGAAAAACATTGTGACACCCTTGGAAAGATTGACTAAAACTTTTTGACCAAAAGTCTTTAGTAATAGGCTATTTTCCATTTTCTTCAGTCTCTCACAATATTGAATTAGAAAAGGATCAGAGTAAATTGATATGGTTTGGTTATCAATGCTGACATCTGTCATCTCATATAGATCTGTTGTACAAATGACGTAGAAGTAATAATTGGGAGTCAACTTACAATTTTGTGTACAATTCGCCTCGAAAAAATTATCAAGTATTGTATATTTCTTGGAAGAGCACTCATAATTGTTATAGTGTCTATTTCTTATGAAAAAGACTAGAATCTGTCGTACAGTGCCATATCACGACAATATCCATTTCATCAAAATATCGCTGGGATTTGAGTGAATTAAGAGGTACTCTCTCCTCTAGCCTTCAACAACAATTTTCCTTCCTTCCGAGGTTTCATTTACATATTCCATATATTCCACACAGGTTTCATATTCCAAGCTTCACCAAACCTTTGTCGACCTTCATCTTCATTCTTGTATGTCCTTTTATTCGTTTTATGTATTGTAATGTTCTTTGAGACTTTCTTTCAGGACTCCTCTGTCATAGTTATCTTTTTAAGCATTATTCTCGGCGTTTTCTTGGATATTGATTCTTCTATTGCTTTCCTATTTATCTTCACAGTTTCTACGTAGTTTTCGTCTTCATGCTTAAATCCAAAAATGGAAATTTGACACTTCCTTGAGACGTCTGTGTGTTAATTTGCAATTTGTACCGGTATGATGTTACTCAATAACGCCTTTCTCCTCTTAGGCATTTTATGTCTTCACTATGGATCTGCCATTGTTTTTGAATACCCGCAATCTCGACTCAGTGTCTACTTGCAGAACGCAACAGTTCTTACCATTTCTTATTTTCTCAGAAGATATTTACGTCAACGCTGGCCATAATAAGTGGCTGGTTATACCTTAGTAATACCTTAACTTGGTACTGTTTCCCATCAGCTCACTCCATGACTGGTTTTTAGAGTTGTCTTCATTATGTCGGGCGTCAATTGCTTGATCGGCATTCTTGTCATCTGATGGATTCCTACTCATTAGCGAAACTGAAAGTATATGGTTTGGGTTTTTTTTCATTTCGTGATGTCGCTTTGACAATCTAGTAATTTCTGGATGTTGCACGACAAACAAAGTTTTTCAAGACGGGCGAGGGTCTTCTTATACAACCTCAAGTAAACGAGGAAAGAGCATTTGTGAACAGGACTCGTTGGGATACACCAATGAGAAGTAAATGCGCCTGCTCTCCTTCTCTCTTTGCAACCATCACCCCCCACCCCCACACCCGCCAATAAATCTCTTAAGTCTCTTATACTCCTGTCGGATATTTTATTGACTTAATAGATACCCTTAAGAGACTTCGTGGGTTTTTTGTGTTTTCTTACTGTATTCACCCTGATCAAGAACGAAGCCACTTCTAGGAACGGGCTACTTTTCCTTTTTCGGATGACAATTTATTACTTTTTATGCTTACTTTTCATGGTATTTTACGCTTGCTATTCTTGCTATTCATGTATGTAGTCCCCCCTCTGTCCTATCTCTCGAAACATAGTTTCCCACTTCACGAGAGCAGATGACAGATCACAGTACCTCCGGGATCGTGGCAGGCAAGTCCAGGGTCCGTTCGAACGACCCTCGGCTTGTGAGTCTGACACTCTACCACTATGCCATTACTGTGTTAATTGGGTAATCGTAGTTCCTGTTACAAGTGATTTACCCCTGGACTCTCCCCTTTCTGTATCTCCTAACCCTGGGAATTCTTATAAGTAAGCGAATTCCATCAGTGACAGTGAAAGTTTGTTCTCACGGCGATATAAAGATTGAATGCATAGTTCAAAATCGAAATTATTTCATAAGTGATGTTTTCTCTTGTATTTTTGATTGAGTATTCAGTCGATCAACTGACTAGCATCAAAGACTTCATGGCGTGAGAGAATCATGTGTTTAAGAGCGACACAATACATCACGACAGAAACAACCTCTACCCTTGACATTACTAACCAGATCAACTTAGTAAACAAACAGCGGCATGTTGGGAATAGGAGAATCTTTTAAGTCTGTCAAGAGATGAAATTATTTGTTGTCATTTCAATGTAACAGGGCAATAACGTGATAAATACAACTCTTAGGAGGTCAATGGTTTCTTATACATATGCTCTACTTTATGTATCGATAGATAAGATCAAAGGTGCCGAATGAACGTAGAGTCATGACTATAGAACTGTCCAATCGAACATTATGACCATTTACAACAACTTTTGAAAGAAATTTAAGTTAAGAACCAGTTTCTGAAGAAAATTTGCGGTGAAATGGTTTCGTAATGGTATCATAAATGTTGTATTATAATTCTATCGTTTGAAATCGATTCATAATAATTTGATTATTTCATGGTGAAAATATTTACTTCCACCATGTTGAAATCAATTAAAGCATATCCCCCAAAATTTTCAGAATAGAAGGGGGCCTGTTTGGCTCGCCATGGAGCACTTTCCCGATCTCGTACGTGTGTGTACGCAAATTGAAACCGGTGACAATGGCTGAATGTGAATAGCCGGCCTGTTTATTGTAGTGTGTGCTGCAGGGTGCATGAACAGGCGGAAAAGAGAAGATCTATTTTCTGAATCAGTGTAACATAAATAAGATAAGAGAAGATTCAATTTGTTAATCTGCAAAACTGTGCTGCCAAAGACCATGACATGTTTTATTAGATATACTTACTTTAATACAAATGAGTGAATCAGTGATACCACAGTCCGCACCTGAATTACATCTCAGACTTTTTGTAAGCATCATCGCTTGTTTTTTAAATAGTTGACTCGCGAAAGTCTAGTTTCTCTTGATTGCAGTGCGGTGATCTTCTCATTTGTATAGATTTGTCTAACTGGTATCAGGCCAATTATGCCTCATGAGGACAGAGATGATTTCTTCTAAAAAGATCTCTTTCATCTTCGAGGTTAAAACGATCGGGGTATCAGGGCCTGAGGACTTAGGTTCAGTCGAAGGTGATGAGCGTGGCGCATCACAATAATTGTCACTGTCAATACTTGTGAAGGCGTAGCAACCTTGTGATACATAGTTTATCCCACAGCAGGTGTATAGTAAGTAGACTATAACAACACATGGTACTCTGAAAGGTCTTGACTTCATATCGACTGAGCATTTGGGAAACATTACGTTTTGAATGAATTTCTACCATCAAAAGTTTCCGCATGGCTCTGCAACTTTAAAAAAGGGGCGGAGAAGTTGGATGGATATCGGAAATCTCTGTTTTATCTTGATGAACATATGACATTGAGTTCATAGCACTAAGTTGGGGTTCATTGGAGTGATAAATTGTCTCTAGATTAGTATAAAGGACGGGTTTAAGGAGGATATAATAGCCCTGCAGAGATGGTAAATTTTGAAGTATTTTAGCTCTGTAATTGGAAAATGATAGCGGTTTTGTGTAATAGTCACGTCTTTAAACGACTGCAAGAGCTACGATTTGACGGATGAAATCACAAAAGCAAAATAAAGTTTAAAAATCATGTTTGCCATCACTAAAAAAGTCACTGAAGAACCACACCAATCTGACATCATCAATGACATCACAAAGGACATGAAATAGCAAGAGCAAGAATGTATTTGGATTCGGTATTTGACGTCAAACTTGGAAATCGGGGGTTGTCTCTTCGCTTTCATAGGGCCTACGATTGACAACACATCAGAGGCCTCAGTCGCAACGATGTGACAAGATCAGCATGTAATTTCACTTTGAGCAATGTTTCCAGCATGCTGAATCAAAGGAAAACAATCACCGCCCCCTTACAATCATTGTGGTCCTTACGTCTGGTGATAGCTCATTCAATTTGCAACACAAATTTTGGGGGGATTGGCCTAGCTTTTGACTCAGGAACTAGAGAAATTGTACTGGAAAACTGGGAAAATAGTGCTGGAAAACTCAAGCGGGTCTACTTGGAGATAGTTAATTATACCACAGGGTCTGCAGTGATTATGCTCAAAACAGTGTTTGACAGGAACGTCAGCAGTTAAGTCTGAATCGAGTAAACAAAGAAAAGTTATGGAATCTATAATGAAACAACGACATCTTGCGGTACAGCAACAGGCACAAGAGTTGACGTACTTGGATGATATTGCGCCGACATTTGGTGTACTGGAAGTATTTGTTTCATTAGACAATCAAGAGCATTTTCGCCGTGAGCATTCCCCCAAGATGTAGGAGTCAGGGAAATGCGATAAAGATATTTTGCAGAAGTAACCCGAATTGTGAGTTGACCTGAAAGACGATTTAGTGTAATCCCGTAAACAATATGTCTCCTCGTAATCATATAATATTGTTCTTGAAATCTAGAGAAGTTGCTACCCATCGTGCTTGTCGGGCCCCTCAAACTCCTGCATCACCGAGAGATCTTTCAGAGCTCGGAGACGCACACGCAAACGTGGTTTAATAACACTATGTCACAAGGGCGATGGATTAATCTGATGGCACACGAGGTTAACAGTGAGATTTTAAACAACCTTTACGTTTAACAGACTGCTGACGCTTAAATGATGTTCCGATGTTAGTCGAAAATTTTTCAGACGCTTAAATTGCCATCCGAAGCTACACGTATTAAAATTTCTCTTACAGCGATCTTTTTCGTTGATATGATTTTAGAGCTTAAGTTTTAGGGCGATTTTGATATACGCATATATCAAAATATTTTCCACTATACTTTTACCATACAACTTAACTTGTTATTTATGCTAACATTGCACATGAGAACAAAGTAGATTTATTTCATGCAGTATTTCAACGCCATCTTGATAAACTAACAGTGGGAGAAGACGCAATAGCTCCAGGCATGACTGCCAACTAAACAAGAAGTGAAACCAATTGTGCCAATCGTTGAGCCACACCAAAAAATCACAATTGCGATGCCAGTGGATCCAATTGAACGATGGATTAAATGATGGAGAAGCCAATATGATAATATAATATAAAATATTAACATAAAATATTAGCAAAAGCCATCACGACCTCCCCCTTTTTGATGCACACCCCCATTATCTGGAAGTGGACGATGGAAAGTTATTTTCGATTTATTTTGACGAAGAGGATTCTTTTCAACTGTAAGGCTCTTTCAATGGCAATGTTGCCTCTATCGTTTCTTTTATCCATAAATCGAAAACATGAAAATGAGACCAACTAGTTCAGCAACATCACCCCTGTTTCCTGCGTGAAAACTAAGCAGCTGGAGATATAACACAAGTTCGAAGTTGCTTATGAAAGCTCCTGTACTTACATTACTTCTTCTAGGGACTTTTCATTTGGTTAAGCAAAGGCACATTCCTCGTATTTGTTTTTTCGTAAATACACTGTTTTTGCATAGCGTCATCGTGTTCAAGTAAGGACGGCTATTCGGCTAAAATCTCTTATTAGATACGAGGCACCTGCTCAACCAAGAATGGTTCAATTGAGGGGGTCTAGACACTTGAACTGGCTCGTGAAGGCATTCAATTTTTACCAATTTTAAAGGCCACATCTTTTTCTATCTGAACATTTCCACGAAACAAAATGTTTTTAACGATTTTTTTACATTTCGATAGTCAAAACACTCCTCTCATCACATAGGTAATAGTTTACTTAGCATTTCATACCGCCCAAAAAAACTCCATACCAAAATTATACCGAGAAGCAGTGGGGTCTTCTTTGAGGCAAGTGTGTTTCAGAATATGTAATCTATTTCGCCACTTGTTCCTGGTATTTACCGTAGCTGTATTACTTAGTCATGTTCATTGTCTTGGTTAAAATGAATTTGAATAGATACTAGAGAAAAGAAAAATATATCACCGATAACAATTACACTTGGATGATGTACCAGATGACAGTAGGGAAGAATTTTCTATTGGGCAAAGCAACAGTATTCTTAAACACTCTTGTTAAAATACCTCCTGCAGCCTCCTATGCCAAGAAAGGTTATGGGCTTTAAAAGTATGACGGGGCCACTATTTTGCAAATATAGTATATACCCAAGTTACCAACGGAATCTTTATGTTTCCCTTCAGAAAATTTCCAGATTTACTGGATCAACTCGTGTACAATGACAAGGACGTAACTACTATTTGCAACTCATGCGTCCTCCCATAATATTTGCTTGGAAGATGCTCTTATGCAGATTTGACACTGTTTTCTAAGATATCTTGGGTTTCCTGAAGCCACACATAAATTAGGTATTTTCATTTGTAGTTACTATCAATTTAAAAAATGGTGAATTTGTAGCAATCTCCCGAAAAGAAACTTGTCACGTAGTTCGAAAATCGTTAATTTAGAAACAATGACATAGTGTGTTATATTATAGCATTATCTTTATTATTATCACATATCAACAAGATTTTAAAGAACGTAATTTTCATGCCTTACGTGTGCTCGTGAGATGTGGTCTCCTCATTTTTAGGAGCTGCAAAAAAGAATTGAAATGATTCTGCGAAGTGTACAAATAACAGTGCACCATTACCCAATGGGCATCGTTCTACGGTCAGGTAAACGCACAAAAGATCTTTGCAAGTGCGGCCGTCCTTCGTTCGCCGTACATAACCATCCACCGTAAACATTTGGCAGAGCGTGTGGTGTTTGCTCAGGATGTCTGTTTCCTTATGTACAGCATTGCTGGTGGCCCTGCTTTGTCATGTTATGCCCATGGCACGTCGGAGGTAGCAAAGATGGAAGCTCTCATGGCAATTCTCCTGTCTAGTGTATGCTGTTCAAGACTAACAACATAGTCCATCTTATCCAGATGACCCCATAGTTGCGCTTATGGCGCTGCAACTACTGTACATCTACCTCAACTCTTCATCGCTGCACGAATCAAATAGAATACCCACTACCCAGTATTTGCCTGTTCAAAGGGTGGCTCAGGATATCTGTTTCCTTATGCACAGCATTGCTGGTGGCCCTGCTTTGTCATGTTATGCCCATGGTACGTCGGAGGTAGCAAAGATGGAAGCTCTCATGGCAATTCTCCTGTCTAATGTATGCTGTCCAGGCAAACAACATAGTCTATCTCATCCAGATGACCCCATAGTTGCGCTTATGGCGCTGCAACTACTGTACATCTATCTCAACTCTTCATTGCTCCAAGAATCAAATAGAATACCCACCATCCAGTATTTGCCTGTTCAAAGGGTAGGAAAAATTCCAAGATTAAAAGTCTCTGAGGTAATTTTTTGCTGTGTATGATATAAGGAAACAGACTAACAATTGTGCATACTTTACTGTAATTGTACATACTTTACTTTAACTATATCACCCAGCAACACCATATATCCTCGCCAGATAAAGATAAATTGAAGAATGTAATTTGTTCGACTTCTGATGTCATGCCGATAAAAACAATGTTTCTATAGTATATAATGGGCAATTAACTCTACTCCAAAATCTTTAAGTATGGAAGTAATTTGTATTGTTTTAGAATTAGTACGTATTTCAATTTGATTGTTTGTTATTTTAGTCATTGTTTGTTCCTCTTACAGGTCATATATTTGCTGTAAATCGGAATGGTTCGAATTTGATTAGACTGAAAATTTCAAACCCTCATCTACTTTTTGTAGATTGCGTCTTTCATTTTAAGCGATTCAAGGAATCAGCGCTTGCGAACGAGAATATCATCAACATTAAGTTTTTGTCGGCTTATTATCAAAGAATGCATTTGCGAGAAGACAGCCTAATGATATCAGATATCCTCTCGAGTCCTGAACAGAAGTGGTGTCCAGAATTGTCAGGCTGTTGCGAAAGTTTACCAAAATGTAATTAATGAAGAAAAAGACAAAGTAGCTTTTATTTAACGATGAAAGCATTATTATTTTAAAATGTCTAGGAGAAATTCACCTTATCACAGTCCTTTAATCGTTCTCTTTTTTGTTATATCACTGGGCATTATTGTTGTATTTTAAAAGGCTATGGAATGAATTGTAAAATATCTGCCAACAAAACTGAATTTCCCTTTTTCTAAAAGAGATATGGTAAAACATCTCGAAAAACCAAGAAGTATGGGAGGGAGGGGGCTGGGATGAAAAGGTCTTGGCCGGAATATTTTGCTAAAATTAAGAATAAGTGGGGGGGGGGTCTTTGAGACTCGAGACAGAAAAATGAGGATTGTTGAAAAGTCACAGGCTGTTAAAGTCACAGGCTGTTAATTAGTCTTAAATGTACCCATAAAATGTACTTGCCAGGTTGCATTGTAAACATTTCTTTCATCACTAGTAAAATGCATCAGAAGATTGATACAGTAAAATTCCCATTTTTTCATTACTTTCTTGTGCCCGTTTGAATCGATTTCCCAGATCAAATAGTTTGTCAGAGAAAATGTTACACCTTTTAAAGTCTATATTTAGTTTGTAAATACTTCAGTAAACTTTACGTTGCTATTATTATAATTGTCTTCTTTGCATACACATGTCTATGTACAGAAATTTGTCACAATCCATATGAATGGCAAGTAAAGACACGATGACCATAATAATGATGATGATAATGGTCATGGTGTTATGATGATGTAATTGGTGGATATGATTTTGAATTAGAGTTTCATTGATGTTTGATCATGAATTGATATCCAGAGGATGCCTTGCTGCTTCATATTTCTACTTCATGAATCGTCATCAGTTGCGCTTTTCTGTCACATCATTTGTCAAAAAGCCGTAACAACATTCGTTGAGAAACTTGAAGTACCTTACACTTCGAACCTTTTTAACAATAAACAGTGTCTAAATTTATTAACCTAGCTTTTCCTGTTGCGCATTACAGATCTTCATGCCAAACACAGAGCTTACCAAGCTTGGTTAAATTCCAGACCCACCTTTTCGATGGTCGTAATGTAATACGTAATAGATAATTTATGGCATTTTATGGTTATTTTGACAATTTTCGGTAAATTTCTAAAATTGATTTATACTATATCAATTGTATCAGCATCATCATAGATCATCTGTCTTGTCAAAGTTAAGAGAAGGTGAGTGAGACCTGTTACTTGCATAGGTGTTGCCACTGAGGCCAAGGGGGTGGGGGTCACAGGCTCTCCCAATAACTTGTTTCCTTGTTTTCTTAGTTCCTGTTGTTCAGCATTTCAATAAAAACATCTGCACTTTCTCCCTTTCCCTATATTTTTCAAGTGATTACACCACTTTTCTCCTGACCATACCCTTGTTAACCTGACTGAGATGCTGTTTTATCTTCATTTAGAGCCCAAACCCTTCGATTTGTTTGACATTATGAGGCGGTCATCAATCTCCATGGAAGATATAATCATACAGGTATTGGAAAGACAACAAAAATACTAACGAAATTATAATTTTGTATGGTTTCTTATGGCAATATGAAGGTTGGTTCTAACAAAATTAAAATATTTGACATCTAAATTTTATATATTTAGTGGATAAGATAATTGGAAACTTGTTGTAATGACATTATAAAGTGCTTAAGCAAAAATAATGCTATAGGGTACCTTATCTTAATGTAAGGGTCTTTGTGAAGAAATTTCGCGTGTTATTCAGACATAATGAACAAGTAGTAATACGAAGACATCAAGATCACAAGTCTGGCTTGTATCAACATTGAAGATAAGCGTAAGGATAAAAAAGCTACAGAACTAACTTTACACAATATCGAGGCAAGCTAACTTCTTATTGGTTACTTTAAAGAATACTAATTTTTTCAGAGTGAAAGTGAAAGATTCGAAACTGTCTTCCCAAGAAAATTACTATCGTAAGCACATTATGTTCTGACATCGACATTCAGGAGAGCTGTTCTTTGCTATTTTCTATAATTTATTGCTACGGAGTCAACACTCTTTTGAACACGTTTATAACTTGGTGTGCCGCACCGTGGTATTTCCATCTCTGGCTCAATCTCGAAAAACGCCTTTTGTTCCTTGGCTGGAATCCCTCACATCTCGAAACTTTCCTGCGATTTCCTGAAAGTTCGAAATATCGGGATGTGATTTTATGTCAGTTCATTTTACGCGCCCAGGGCTCTAATGAAGTGGCTTCCTATAACAAACTTTCTTGCATAGAGCGCACCACTTGCAAATTGCCATGAAAAATGCTTTGACTTATTTATGGTCTTCAGTAACAAGAGATGGATGAGTTCTTTGTCCTACTCTTGAGACAGATAGAAAAACTCTTAAGTAGCAAACGCCAAACACTTTGGGATCGTAATAGCATATTTCATAAATCGTTCAAATAGCCCCTCCCTCCCCTAGCTTCTACTTCTCCATACATTTTACGCTTGATTTTGTGAGTAGTTTGATCCGTTAAGACCACGGGAGACGGTGATTTAGAAATAGGTTTAAACGATATTGCTCTATGAAGTGTTGTGTAAGGCTTAAATCCTGGCTCATGACAACAATTAACGAATTAATATTAGATCTGCAGTTACTGTAGAAACACAAAATGCCATGAATTAACCTAAATGATATGCAGGAAGCGACAAAGCAATGTTTGATACGACATCGTGGGTAACATGTGGGACGTATCAACGAAAGGCACGTTTAAACATCATATATTGATAATCCACTTACATCGACTGTGACAAGAAGATCTCTTAGTACAATATTTTTCAGCCTAAAAGCTTTGCCGACGCGGAGTAGCTGAAGAGAGTAGCAGACGAGGTCTTTGGAACTCGTTTGAATCGTTGCCCACCTGATTAGACTCATGCTGCACACTGTCCTCTGTATTTGGTTTAAGCAGGGAAATTAAGAGTAAAAACTAAACATACGTAATACCATCTATTAAGTTGGATCTTTCAAAGTAAGACGCCTTTAAAAATCAAGAAGTTTTTACGGTTGTAAAGTAGACGTGGTCAATACTTCGTTGAATGTCATTTTTTCTACTACTTATAACACTGTTAATCGCTAGAAACGTAACGGTGTATAACTCATGCTTTAAATTAATCAGTCTCTTATGATAAGGGACAAAGGTAGGGACACGTGTCCCCCGGTTTTTCCCCTGAGTTTTGTCACACAAAAATCGTATATCGATTTTAGTTCATATGAATACTTGCTACTCCTTTGATTATATGAGCCGTATTGAGTTTAATAAGAAAAGTAGAATTAAAAAATTATCTTACCCTCAAAAGAAAAATACATAACAGACATTGAATCACCCTCACAGAACTGGAAAACCATGAAAAGTGCTACAGAGGAAGCAGAAGAACTTTCTGAAACCGCAGTGTTAGACCACCAAGAATGGATAACATGGTCACTGGCGTACAGGACCACTTCAACTAAGGGAAGAGGGGGAGTCATTAATTTTTCTGCCCGAATTCTAGATAGGAACTATTCAACTAGATTTGAATTTTTCAAGCTAGATTTTCTGTCGCAAAATAACGGATAACCGGCGTTTCGGACATTTATTACAATTTTTTGCCCTAATGTGGACCATCGTTCTTGCTCGAATGTCAACTTTCCAGAAATGAATAGAGAGCACAATGCTTCCCGTGCAAAGGCAGCAGGTTGCTTTACCTTCTCATGACAAATTGTAATTATATCATTGATTACAAACATTCTCTAAACGAGTTATAATGTGCCATCTTGACATTCCTTGAACAAAAACGTGATCTTTTGTTGTTATCGTCTGGTCTAGGACATTCCATCTAAATTTTAAGGCTTCATTCATTAAATGTTGATTTTCCCTCAATCTTTCATTCCATAAGTATTGCGTAGCTTTTGCTGGTTTCAAATCTTCCCAGTCAAAAATTTAATATTCCTCGAGTTCCCCTTTTCAAAAGTTTAAACAAATTTATGGACTTGATAGCTGTCTTCCAAGGGTCAATTTAGTTAGGGAAAGGAGTTCGGTCTCCAAAATTACGTAGAGTTGATGTCAATTTTCCACCGGTTGAGGATTTGGACCTAAGATGTTGACTTAAGAAATAGTTTACCGTTGATAAACTAGAAACAGAGATGAAATCGCCCTCTTGAATGATTTTGATGTGTAGACCTATGAATGGGGAACCAAAATATCCCAGTTACTCAATTATTGCTGTGCAGGCCTTCCGGTATCCTTGTTTTCTCTGTTTATGGGACAGCCTTGGAAGAAATTAACACTGGGATTTAAAAGTGCCTTATTTGAGAAGAGGGGACAGAGAGAAATCTCTCTAAAATCTAAAATCATCCCTCATTTCTGACATCAAAGTAGACTTGATGAAACAGTGTATAAAAATCATGGGATGAGGAAGGTATACTTAAGGTATATTTGCAAAGTATTTCCTTGCTTAACATTGAAAGTTCATTTGTAGCCTTTGAGGTTGTCAGACGTCAGATGGCTCTGAGGGTCATCTTGACAATATATTCAATTGCTACCGAAATATTGTTGTAATTATGAGGATTAAAATGCACTATCCCCACAGCGTTTTAGAGATGTTCCCTTAAATTAAGAGGGTGAGTGCTTCCACCAGGACATCAAAGTTATGGAAGAGAGTTATTAAAGGTGTTGCACCATTAGTTCATTACATGTTGGAACAAAAAACGGAACACTGAAGACCACCCTACTTTTTCCAGGTTGTCAAAAGAAAACGGAATTTTGATCCTCTTCAACCCTCTATTTTCATTCAATGTTATTTCTATATGGTATTCTTTGATGAAGAGTAATTTGACTCTATTTAAATTCTTTGTGATATACATTTTAAAGTTTCAGTCAAAATAATGAACATTATGAAATTTGATCAGCCAAAACACATTTCCGCACATTGCTTTTCATCTAACCAAGAAACATTCAAAATAGGGCATCACCTGTACCTATAGTTACATTTGTACCTATAGCGGAACATATACTGAGTTGGGATTGAATTTGAAATTCCTGTATGAACATTTTTAACAAATTATTAAAATATTAGCATCTTCCAAAATTTAATAATTCCAATCACTCGTTAGTCGTATTCCATTGATCTTTAAAAGATAATTTTCATATCTTCTCATTCTTCACTATTTCCAAATTCTATAAAAGTAACATTTCCAGGTAACTTGGCAATGATCCGGAATATATAGTGTTAACCGATATTTACGGCAGACAGAGCCGCCTCCACACTTTTCATAATGATAAATTGCGGATTATATCATTAAAACTTTGGTAACAACGCGTGTTGATTTATTTCAATGGATTTTGATCGTAAGAGTTTCTTTAAGCAGCTGAAAGATTTACAAGCCTTTACCATAATTTTACTCCCTCTACAATTTTCTTTCAAACATGTCCAAAAATAACTTGCAGATCTGTTATATTAAACAATAAACTCAATTATGCTAAAAATAGACTTTTTCGAACAGACGGTTATATATTTGTCATGTACTGTAATTAGGTTTTGCCGCAGATTCCTTTTCTATGAACATAATAAATTTAAACTCGAGATCTTAAATTGTTACCTCTAGGTGTTACCAAATGGAACAATAGTTCTTCTTTAAAGATTCTCGTCCCTCTCGGAGGGTGGTATATTCGTTTACCTTTTATGCACATTGATGTTGAGCTTTCACTTGAAAAGAATAATAATGCTAACTTCACTTTAAAGTACTTTAATTCGTTGGATTTTTATGGATTTGGCGTACAGCCGGGAGATCAAAAGACAAGTTAATTCAAGTAATTGGTACAACTGAAATCGCTTAGAAAAGTCCTTGCGCAATCATAGTGATTTGTGAAGCCTTCTTTTACACATGCATGACCATATTCTCAGGTCAAAACTATACACAGTACTCTCATTTGAGGGAGGATGACAGATGTTCAAAGACATTTTCCATTCTTTAGCAAATCTTCGTGTTGCGTAAAAATAAATTGGACGATTCCGACGTAAGTCAGTATGAAGGTTTGGGTTCTTTTCCTCAGCTTTCTTTGGTCTTCTAAAACAGTTACAGATAAAACTTCGAGGGAGTGTTTCGTCGATTGGTACCGAGTCAATCGGGATGCAAAGAAAATTGTAATTGAGTGAATTCAGATTTTCCAGTTAGAAGTATTTCTAAAAATTCAAAAATTAAATAATCTGAATCTCTATATACCGTAAATGATCTAATAAACACCTGGGATATCAAGTTAAAGTGCTGTTTGAAATGAGAGTTATAATTCAAGAAGCCACCAAAGTTGTGTTAATGAGAATACTACACATCGGGTACGTAAAATGTCAGGAATAAAGTATATCAATTTAGCGTTCCTCTCACATACGTCGTGGGGCATTTTTTGGAGGGGGGAAGCGGACTCAACCTAATTTGACCTATTTCATTGTCTAGTGTCCTTTTTGTAATGATTTTTATGGAGGTCGTCTTACTCGTTGGGAGGGGGCACCCCTCAAGCGATACCATCTTTCAGTTTATAGAGCAGCGGGCCAGGTTTGAACCCATCTCTTCAAATTTGACATTTTATTGTGTATGTCGCATATTTACTTAATCTCTGCTACTGTATTCCTTCTGAATTTTTATAATTCCAGGAGTTTGGCGTTTCTATAATCCTTTGGCGGCTGACCACTGAACTATGATTATCTATAGACGACCAAAGATCCTCAATAATTCCTGATCGGCAGGAAGCCTTATCCTTGCAGTCTGGATATCTCAAAATGTCCGGAACCTCACCTTTTAATCAAGCATCTGGTGATGGCCTCGAGTACTCTTGATACAAGTGGTAATATGCAGAGAATGTCACTTTGAGCCTTCGATGTTCAGTGCATCAGAAAACGCCAGGTTTGCATGTCTGAGAGGATTGGTACCAAATTGATGGAATACAATGGAAATGAAACGCTTCGCACTTGAGGAAAATAACGTTTCCTTGCCATTTTCATTCCTATTTAGAACATAATCATCAGATACAGCGTTCATGTATGTCAGAAGCATGTTAGTTAAATACTCACCAGGCTTTTCTTAATAAACTACACGGTCTCCCCTCTCTCCTGATTCTCTCCCTCCAATCATTTTGATCTTTTCATGATCTTGTACACGCTGACGTATTGTTAACTGTAGTGGAGCCAGTAAACTAGTTCCTTAAGAACTGCTGATGCTCAGACACAACAGCATAAGAGCTCGTGAAATTCTTTCTTTCAATTTTACTAATCTTGAAGTCCGAAACAGTGTCCTTGATATACACTATCACATTTCTCGTCACGTGTTGCACTTGCTAGCTTGTTAACTTCACCTCAGTCCTAAATTTCAACATAGTTGGTATTGAACACGAAAAATAAAACTAAAGTAAATGTTTTACTATGTATGAAGTTAAGAAAAAATTGGTTATTTATACTAAAAGCTATCGAGAAGGTCTAACCTCAATATTGGCCCCACATTTAAGAATGCGACTGGGAGATCATAAATCCTTAAGAACAAATAAATAATAGTGTGTAAGCTATTATCATTTAGAAACTTTGAAGAAAAGATGCACAACCACATATTGCATGGGGCTAGAATCTTCAAACATAGATCATGTTATGAAAGGTATGATGGACCAAACAAAAGCCACTAAAACTGGAATTCGTTGTTTTCTGTCTGGTATTTTACGTATAAGAACCATCCCAGGCATCCAACTGATATATTGTAAGAATTGGTGGGTGAGATGCTTTTAATCCTCTGAGGTTTCTCTTCAGGTGGCACACCGGAGGAAGCTACCATGTACAAGATCATGTTTGATCTTGTATCAGAAGTAGTTTTTGTCTTCATACAGCAATATTTTGGCTGATAAGCAGCAGATTGCATCCTGAGGGATCCCTTACAGTGACCTCAGTCTAATCCCACACATATGACCTCGATGATAAAAAGCTTTAGTGATATTTTTGGGGTAGCGCCTCTTCTGCCTTCCTCATGATCTTTTTACAAACACGATGCATGCCAGCGAGCATTCTCTAGGCTCTTCTAACTTAACTGCCAAAGTAGTACAACCTGTGAAGGTCGAGATCATTTATAAGACTTCAACTAGTTCCCAGATTATAAAGAACATATTGGCTGAAGTTCGCCTATACCGAGCTTACCGTAGGTTGCCGATTAAGCGCCTTATACGCTAATTTAATATCGGACGGTTTTGGGTGAGTGTACATTCCGACTGGGCGCTACGTCAGACCTGCGCTCTTATCAACAGAAGAACAAGCATAAATTTATTCAGACATATACCAGAATATATTAAAATATAACCTTCTAATCAATCAATCAATCAATCAATCAATTAATCAGTTAGTCAATCAATATACTTTCATTGACCTTTGTATCGTCATCTCAAAGCATAAACTGTCCAGATTTATTGAGAATGGGTTACTCCATAAAAGATTTTTCTCTTTTTTACCTGCGCAAAATGTGCTGAGAGCTTATACAGACTTTGGCTATGGTGAGAAACATTTCCCCCGAACTGGTTGCTTAAGTGGTAAGCTACGGTATG
>JAAAKL020003508.1:6027-22975 GCA_010016065.2 Carybdea cf. marsupialis auct. non (Linnaeus, 1758)
ATATTGCTATTATGGCATATTGCTATTATGGCATATTGCTATTATGGCATATTGCTATTATGGCATATTGCTATTATGGCATATTGCTATTATTAAATATTGATATTATTAAATATTGCTATCACATTGGCGATTATAAGAGTGGAAAGATATATAAGACTGAGGCGGCCGCTCGTTGGGTCTTCAGGCTTTGTTAAGTATGTTACCAACTTTAAACCACCACTCCACCACGAAGTAATCACAATCAGCACTATGCAGTTTACAGTTTGCGAGTGATATCTTGGTATAGTCTTATGCATCAATAGAATCGCTCGCTTTAACCAGAAAATTACTTATAAGCTCCTCCCTCAATGTGACATGGGCTTTCCTACTACTGTCTCGAGTACACACAATTTAGTGGATTTACATATCGTGCTTCTGCTTTACATATTGATTCAGATAAAGATGAAGATGCCCCCGATAATGAATACGAACAATTGCAAACGCCAACCAGGGGGCGTAGTGATTATGGATCAACACATTCTGTTGATGGAACAGGTGAGTCAAAAACTTAAATTTTCACAGGAAACATGCATTACCAGACCATTCTACGTAACTTAGTAATTTTATTGAACTACTAGTGCACTTTAGGAATTGTTGGTACATATAGATAACGTATAATTTGATGAACGGAGGCGGTGGAAGGGAGTTCTGGGATGTTTTAATTATATCTGAGAGTATGTGCGAGTTATTTTGTTATTAAGCACCTATTGCGAGTGTTGTACCGCTGTCAGATTGATATTTATCCAACTGCATTAGCCAAGAAGCAAGAACAGAAATTTCGATGGTATATGTTTGTTTTCAATAAATTTAAACGTTTCTTTACACTTATGAAGGTCTGCTGACCGCTTGAGGAATGATAAAGATTCCAGTTACATTACATCTGGTGTAAGATTGCAATGATATCTACTCCAAAACCCTCATTGCAAAGCCTGAAATTCACAAAACATTTCACATCCTCCATTAACAGAAGGACGAGCAGTCAGACACAGGACATAGCGGCTGGGAGGTTCAGACTGCAATCCTTTTACTTCGCGGAGTTTGTAATATCATGAAGGACTTAATACACTGTATCACATGTCCTACTAATACAATTATGGGTGTGCCATGCAATTTTGTATGTCTAAGAATGCATTGTAATGAGATCAATTATGCCCTTAAACTTTCATGATGAGTCAGCATAGCCTTACCTTTGTAGGTGTGATGGGTTTGATCTTTCGTTTAAAAGCATCAGCATTCGCTTTGCCTTTGTAGGTTTGAAGGGTTTGATCTTCCATTGAAAAGCATAAGCATTTGCTTTATATTTATAGGTGTGAAGGGTTTGATCTTTAATTGAAAAGCATGAGCATTGGCTTTGCCTTTGTAAGTGTGAAGGGGTTATCTTCCATTTAAAAGCATCAGCATTCGCTTTATCTTGCTAGGGGTGAAGGGGTGATCTTCCATTGGAAAGCATGAGCATTTGCTTTATCTTTGTAGGCTTGAAGGGTTTGATCTTCCATTGAAAAGCATTAGCATTCACTTTGCCTTTGTAAGCGTATTCTTGACGACCCACCCATGTGGTCTTGTTTCCTTGACCCAGGGACGTCCGGTCGACACCTAGAGCTCCGTTGGTAAATTTGGTGGCTCTAAGATAGTCCCTACTTTAAATTTATCTGTGTATCTAGCCAGATAAGGAAACACGAGTAAAGATTGATCTCCATAAGGCAATTTTTGAGCGCTCACGCTGAGCAGTTATGCTTTCTTCTGTTTGAGCGGCAGACTTAACATCAAGAGATGTATGGTTGCAAAGAAAATCAGTTCCGCTTTCCTGAAAATGTCTTACTGTTTCTGCAAGCTGATTGGTTAGACAATCATGATGACGTTGGGACTCGCAGGTTGAGCCTCACTACAACTAATTTCTTTCGTAGCAAAGAAAGTTATACAATTATGTAATTAGAAGTAAGTGTAGGTGTTTAGAGGTCGTTATTGACACCTTAGTGTCCAGAAGGAGAATGTCTCGCAAGGAGGTTGTCCTAGAGTAAGGACCTTCTGTTTTCACAACATCACGTCCTTAGAAGGTGCAGATGTTCGTGATAAACGTAGCAAAGTGACCTCCCAACTAACGGGTATAATATAGTCAGTCTTTACTAAGACATTGTCAAATCTTAAATGGGAATATTGATTGTATTTTAGAGTTGCCATTTTCATTGTAAAGCCTATGTTGTGATCAGGTTAATATAGCTGAAGGTAGTGCGAGAAGTAGTAATAATACTGTGTGCTTGGATAGCACCAATATGACTTGAAAGTGGCAACTGTTGAAAAGATATTAGAGATATAGAAGATATGTTATGACTGAATAATGTTTTCATTGGGGTTGATGGGTTGGATGGCAGTCCTTCCATAATAAAAAAACATGGAGCAGAGATTCTTTGTCCTAAACTGCTTAGTGCTAAACGTCGATTTCCACTGTTGCAGTAGAGGATTGGGAACTAATAGGGCAAGGTTGGTGCCCCGTTGGTGAAATATTGTCTTTTGTCCCAATATTATTAAAAGTTATTATTCAAATCCTTCCTTCCTGATAAATTGGTACATTTTCCCATTAGGTTTAGTTTGTAACGAATAATCTGGAAGGTTTTTTGTTATGTGTGTAGACTCGACCGTAAGTGCGTCATTTTATTTAATTGACAGGTATGGAGGACAGTACGCCATCATGTGAACTACCAGGCTCCTTAAACACTTCGGCAATAGACAATGAGTGCATGTCTCGTGGACAGACGACAAGAACTGATGAACTTCAGGATCCCGTAGATTACGACTTATTGGATGATATTGACAAGCATAAAGATATTTACAGGTTGAAGGTAAGGTTTTCATCTGATGTACCTCGTAGAGAGACAATCAAAGTTTGTTGGCCATGATTAGACCATACCATCACAAGTCTTGCCCTTATTTAACTATCAGCAACACATAAAGGCATACATTAGGTTTCCTTTTAGCAAACTTGTGATTATTTGCACACACTCATTGGAAGTAATTCAGATCCTTTCTTTCAAGTGAAAAACATATCACACACAGCAAATGCATACGGATTGCAGATTTGATCCATGTTACAAAAGGTTGCCATTATATTAGCTAAATTACTCAGTGGTTAAGGTATGTACCACAATTTTGTTGACGTGCTCTTTTGACAATCTGGGCGTCTTTGTATATGTTTAAAAGTATTCTTCATCAAGTTTAGAACAGGCACAAGAGTCAATGTTGGCACAAAAAATATCTCGGTTTGCTAAGAAAATACCTTGAGTTTTACTTGTTATTTAATGCAACATGTGGACGTATTTTATCATTAATGATGTGGAAGCAGGACAAAGACAGTTACTTAAAGACTGCAACTACTGGGATTGAAAAGAAGCGAGGGTTTTTGAGATGCTGGCCTATCAAAATAGACTCAAAGTCAAAGACATCTACATCTTCTTAGATTCAAAGTCAAAGACATCTACATCTTCTTAGATTCAAAGTCAAAGACATCTACATCTTCTTAGATTCAAAGTCATCTTCAATATGCAGCAATTGCGATGGTGATATATAAATTTCCGTATAACCGACGCCATTTTTACTACTCTTCAGCACCTGCCCCACCCCCTTCCTCTCGTCGGACATCAAAAATATATGCGGTAGTACGTTAAAGGTTAAGATAGTAATTTTTGCACCTCAAATGCGTTTATGACCGTTGTCGTATAAAATATCAGTGTTTATCTGTGATCTTAATAAATTGCATTAGCAACAGATTCCACTCGAATTCCCTATTTACTCCTGTAAAATATTCTATAGAACGACACAATTTGTTTTTTCAGTAGGGACTCGTACTGAAAAGTTATTTATAAGCTGCAGGTATTTTCAACAGGGAGCTTTAGTCGAAAGGGGCGCCGATACTAGTTTTTGGTAGTTGTATTTTTTACTTGGGGCAGTTTCAATATCAGGCTCACTGCATATCAGGGGCCTCTGATTGAGAGACTACCACTAATCTCTAAAAACACTGGATCGAGTATCTTCTGTCTCAAAGTGAGGTTAGTCGCTGGACGCCATTTCAGTCCCCATCACACAAAGCTAATAAACAATGTTAGGTAGCATGGAGGACCTTCCCGCGCTATTTTAACTAACGAGAGCCAGTACTCGTGACTACACGTTTCGCTGTTGGAACGTGGAAGCTCGATTCAGTCTTCTTTAGAGATCTGTGGACACTACCGGATGGAACAGCACGGTTTTCAAAACTTGATGACAAATGCCACAATCCTTCGATGTCATTGAGTCCCTCCTTGTTAGTAACTTATACTGATCTTGATGTCAGTAGTTCAAGAGCTTTTGACTGCTTTTGACGAATGATTATTGATTTGCAGACATAAAAGACGCGACCATGTGATCGTGCAGTTTAAGTCAAGTCTTTTGAGATAATAAATAATACTCTCTTTAACGTATCGAAAAATAGTTTGCTTTTCTCATTTGTTATAAAATATCGCCAGCTTTACTGCTTGTATTTATCTCTTGTTACGACCAGTATCCAAGAGCTTTTACGTGATACGATTGCTGAAAGCCAATATACATTTGCCACAAGTTTTTGCGTAACTTAATTGCCTCTCTTTATTCTCCAAACAGAGAAATCTCAACGTCAACGATCTTTCTAGAAAATCATTTAAAAAACTGCAGAAAAAGTTCAACATATACTACTGGTACGTGGTGTATATTTGAAGTGACTTGTGTTTTCTTCGTTCTTGTTTACTCTTGCGTTTTTAGTTCTTTGTCGAAGTATTGGGTTTTATTTAATTCTTACGAATTTTCGTTCCCATACACTATTCCTAAGCCGCAAAGCTACCATAGTAACCCGCAAGGCCTTCAAATGGGAACTTTCAGACTGTCGTAGTCTTGTTATTCCATTTCAAGAGGATGCATGCTTACCACAGTAGCTAGATATGCCAACAATTATTCTTCCACTTCCGTATAGCTGTTACTTAAACACGCCCACTTATGTGCAATATTCAAAGTCCAAGAGAACTTTTAGTTAATCAAACGTTTAAAGAGGATTGGTGCTTTCTGGTCGCAAAATTGTGGAACTCTCTGAGAAATCCAAGAAGTTGTGGTGTCGGAGCACTTTAACCTTTTATTGCCAAAGTGAGTAATGCTCACAAAATCTGTATTCGTTTACATTTTATACAATTTTAGCTATAAGTTATAACAAATATGGCGGCAACTCCCCCCTAAGAAACCATTAGTTCATCTGATTTTATCGGGTTGATTTGGTTTAAAATCAGAGGGCAAATGGGTTACGGTCTGAGATAATGGACCAGATTCCCATTGGGGCTTCATGTAGCAATTCAGTAAGGTTTTAAAACTTTGAAGTTATTTTTCCTTTGTTATTATGTTTAGCGAAATTATCTACGTTTAATGTCACATCTTCTCATTTCTCTTATAGGAATCTTTTAACGGTGGCGATATTTTACTCACTTCCGGTCGTTCAATTAGTTTTGACATATCAAAAGGTCGTGTATTCAAGTGGTGATTTGGATATTTGCTATTACAATTTCTTGTGTGCTCGACCCTTTCATTTGCTAAGGTAAGTGTAACTAGCTAAGCCAACATGTTATATACAGGGGCCGTGATTTTGTAGTTTCTCAGTAATGTTTTCAGTGGGTGAAAGGGAGTGGCAAGTTTAATGATAGTAGTTTGGATGATGGCAGTTTAGCTGCCGCTGAACTAATATGTACACAACTTTCATTTCTCGCCAGTGTACAGAAGCACTGCTCATCCAAAAATGACTGCCCTGTGCGTTGATGGTGGCTTCCTCTAGGAAAAGACCACGTTAACCTCGGCGTTCTAACGGTGGTAATAAAGCATATATGCAGGACTGTGGTAGCGCTTAGCCAAAATCTGATATTTTGAATATCAGAAGGAGCTACCATCACCAATACACTAACTTTACTGGGCCAGGTCTACGTGAGTGGCAGTGAAGCTGTACAAGTGTGTGAGCTGGCATGAAAAGATGGAGTTGTCAGTGCTAGAAAAACTTTGACTTGGGCCTGTTGCATAAATCTTACCAATAAATCAGAACTAATAATTAGTTTATTAATTTTTTACCGAGAGTACTCATGAAAAGCGATTAATGAAAGAGAGTGTATTTTCATTAAATTATTAGTCAGTTTCATTAGTAGAACGAGCTTCACTTGGCAATGCTATTTTCATTGTTTCCCCCTGTTTATATGTGCTTTAAGAAGCAAAATCAATATTTTGAACGTGAAATCAGCCAGATGAACAAACTGTTTTGTCACTGTTGAACATGACAGCCGACAGAAGCAGAAAATTATCAGCCTCTAGGGCCGTTGCGATCTCAAAGCAGTAACAGAGTTCAGGTTTGCAAGTTTCTCTTTGATGTCACATTGTTTAGATGACAAATTCGATCGCAATTGTGTTTCAATTTGAAACAAACAAGTATAACGAAATACTGCAGGAGGTCATTTATCGTATGTTCAAGATTGTGTGGCCGAAGTATCTTTGCAGAGATTTCTTTCATTACGTTTCACAGCAGACTCCCGCTGAAGTTAAATTTCAGTTTCTTCTCGTGACGGGGGTCACTGCGTTATTAAGAAATGTTGTTAGGGCGATATTTCATAGGCACAGTCTAATAATGACTATCAGCTTGTCTCAGTGCCGAACCGATAGTTAAATTACACATTGTTAGAATATCTTGTCAGTAAATCGCTGCGCAAACGTATGCATAGCAACTGTTAGCATTGCTTCCTCCTACCAAAGGATGCGTGGGAGTAAGCGTTAGTTCCACATTGTAGGAAAGAATTTGCGTCAAACGTTCGTTTCAGTGGTTTTATCAAGTAGGTTGCACAACAACACTCTGATATCATCATTTTGCCCACGGGATCAGGGAATAAACGCACTAGAATTTAAATCTGTTGTATATATAATATTCCAATTTCCAGGAATTTGACACGAAGCCTTAACTATGCGCATTCATTTGACCTCTGCACCTGTGTAAACGTGATCTCATTCACAGTGTTTTAATCTGTGCATTGTACGAGAGAACGTCGACTTTTGTATACCGATCATATCTCCTATATCGCTAAGTCCTGTTCCAATCGCCAAATATCTTAGTGAAGTCAAATCTGCTTTCTTGTAGTTAACCCAAAATATCTGCCTGTTTTATGCCTCAGAATGTGTCGATAAGGAAATCAACATGTCTGTCACTTAATCGAAATCTGACTCTTGGATCTTCATCCGTCCATTCGAAATTGCGACGAATTTGAAATCGTTGCTTATTGATGAAGGTACTTATGAATCCATTCTTAATCACTTGAGTCATCAAACAGATCAAGAAATTTGACAAAACGAAGATTTTTCCAACTAATGAAGTATTTGTAGGTGCTACGGTCACCGATGAAACTTTTAAGCGATAATAAATTAGTAGACGTTTTGGGCAGTGTTTTATACAACAGCGAATCGTGATAAACTAATATTTCTTTTGTCTTTAACAGTGGAATACACTTATATATTAGTCACTTGTGAAATAATGATTCTAACTTGTTATGCAACACTTCAAATTCATTAGTCTCTAATCATTAGCATTAATGGACTAAAAAGAGTTTTATGCAACTTGCCCCAGGAGGGGATGACTGTATGGGTAGTTTTATTAGTGAGCTCATGCGCGATAAAAAGATGAAATTGATCGAATGCGCAGAGCATAACGATTTATATCAAGTTTGAAAACATACTAGAGGAATAGAAAATTTTATCACAAAGGGGATTGGAACTTGGAATCCACTTATCCGCAGTACGCGCTTTACCAACTAAGCTATTTGAACTCAGCTGACCACATAGTCGATTAGTCAAAGTGCCCCATTAGGTCCCGCTACTCCACCGATGGACATCGAGATCCAGCGCAATGCAACCGTGGAGACCAGCCTGTCTGCGCCATTTGACTTCGCCGTAAAGGACAGTCATCCAGGCCATCAATCTATTCAAAGGCTATTAAAAGCTGAAAACTGTTTCATAGGAGAGAGTGTGAAATGATGAGGGAGAAAAGATGGTAATGAAATAGAATATATATTAACAATGGGATTAGAGCTAGTGACGTATGCATCCACAACATGCCTTCCAACAACTTAGCTAGATTGATTCCGCTGATAACATACATTCTTTTTATTGCCCAATATTTGTTAACATTCAGAGCATCGACCAATAAGCTTGAAAATGCATGCAAAGTGGGTCAAAGGAGATGTAGGGGAAAGGCAAGACAACACATACTATCTCCAGCACTTTTCAGTACTCTCTTGGTATGTTATATATGAGTTGGCAAGCTCTAAACCAGATCTTCATCTATGCAAGTCTGCCCTATGGCATTCGTTACATTGATAATACCATCCTTATTGCCCACGTGTTAAAAATTTCAAGTCGTCAACTTAAGAGCTTGATAAGATATGGTAGGCAATTGTAGGGCGGACCACGTAAGACCGGAAGAGACTTGAGAGAGTAAAGGATTAATTCAAAGAAGGCTTAAGTAGTTTTGTTGTCTGGTACGAATTGGAAGCATTAGCATTGTAGTCAAGTTATATGAAGATAGATCCGCTTGATAGAAACCATGCGAGATACCAGCAAGGAGATGCACTTTCAATAGAGATAAATCGAGAATTTATCAAAGGGTCCCCCTGTGATTAAGCTCACAAGTACAGAGATGTCATAAGTGATTTTACTACTAGGTGCCGGATCTTGTTCTTGAGTTGGTAGGTAGGTGGGCAAATAAGCTGGGTATCGAAGACGTTTGCCCCATACAATGCTACAAAGGTGGTTAAAAACCATCAGTTACATGTGAAAATGGTTTTCAATGCAGGATAGCTGTGTCAGTTCAGTAGTTTTGCTTCTCAGTTTTTATTTACACAATATTTAAGTCTGACCCCTGTATATTAAGTCTCTTTATCCTTCCTCTATTTTAGTGCATTTAACAACATATACAGTAACATTGGCTACATCATGCTTGGAATCCTTTTTATGTTACTTGTTCTCAGAAGGTGATTTAAACGTTGCTTTATTCACTCAGTATTATTATGTGTTTTCATGTTACTGTTGGTAGTGATTTGCATTATCCGCTTCAGCGGGAAAGGTCTGAAAAACTGTTCCTCAGAAAATCCAGATATACACGTTGGACACGAACCAGCACCCGGATTTTGAGGTCTGAGTTTTCAAAGGTTTCGTTGTGTCATACATGTGTTTTTCATTACCATTATAACGGAAGGAAAAATGCGTCGGGACGCTAAGTACTGGACATCTAATAGGCTGAACGTGGTAGAAGAAGAAATTGAGTAGCTGAGTGGAAGCAGCCACTAACTTCCATTCCTTGAAAGTTAACTTCGTTTTACTCGCGACTCCAATGCATTATGTTACAAAAGTCATTTTGGAACTTTCAATCTTTCAGGCAGCTTCTACCAAACCAGCGCCTATGATTCCTTATTTGACGTAAAAAATCTGAACAGAGCGGATGTTCTTACTTATCAAACTGCAAAGGGAAGTGTACTTTTTCAAACGTAAAACGAGTCACATTGTTTGATTTCTACCGCTATCATGGGCTGCTTTTAATCCCTTTACATTCTCTTCATGTACATTATGCAGGGATAGACTGGCAAGGTATAGGCAGTTTAAGGACCCAGAAAATGAGAAGGTACCTA
Source organism: Carybdea cf. marsupialis auct. non (Linnaeus, 1758) (assembly GCA_010016065.2). Taxonomy (NCBI): domain Eukaryota; kingdom Metazoa; phylum Cnidaria; class Cubozoa; order Carybdeida; family Carybdeidae; genus Carybdea; species Carybdea cf. marsupialis auct. non (Linnaeus, 1758). The sequence continues at coordinate 15,762 of JAAAKL020003508.1, forward strand.
CTTCAAAATATACTTTCTTGAATATTGGTTTTTTTGTTTGATTTTGTATTCGTACTTGTATTTAAGAGGCACGGTGTCCAGATGGTACCGGACTTACATTAAAAATAGCTCGACCGGAGGCTGGTTTAAGGTAACGGGATCAAGATCCCCTTTGTCTTCCATCCTCACGGGGTCGTTTACATGAGTACCAACCATGACGGAAAGAGAGGTCAACTTTCACAAGGAATGAGTGACCCCTACTTCTGTCATAATTGTCGTAGTATTTAATAAAAGAGGGACATTCTTGTTGTTACTAGCTGCGGTCGACAGTTTCCTTAGTCTCTATATTTATTTTTCTTTCCCTTGAATGTAAAATAACATCTTTCCTAATTAGCAAACGTAAGTTGCAGGGGACTTTGTTGGTGACTTGCTTAAGTATCACCAAAGTAGGTCCATGGCCTTAGGCTTGTATAACAAATCAATCAAGCAGAGTTTGATTGAAGGAAGCGGTGCCAAGATTTATCCTGTCTTCTATACTGTCGGGTCGATGAAACAAGTGCTAGTAATGGTGGAGGAAGTAGTCATATTTGACCAGGGTTAGGAGTGGCACGTACTCCTTTCGAAAATTTGGTAGTAGTGAACAAAAGAGGAGCATTCATGTTATCTCTGATTTCGGTGAACTGTTTTGTTCTTATCCTCTGTATGTACTTTGATATATGATGGTGTAACAGCAGATATCACGACACCCTTTTTGATAAGTAACGAAGCAAAGTTATTCGGCAATCAGAACATTTTTTCACGTCTGTAGAGCAGTCGTGAAAGCTCAAACAAGAATATATCAATAAAATTATCATTTTTCTCCTTGTAGTTTGTTTGTATGTATCGAATATAAGGATTTGCAGTAGAACCGATAAAAAAACGTGCGAAACTCAAACTTGATTAAATTCAGAAAGGGACTCCCTTGGAAATAGGGTTGTACCGAAAAGTCCCTAATTGAAGCGAGAAGGACCTTCATCTCGGAAGGATATCATGTAAAACCTTGTACGTTTGTCATTGTGCAGAGACAAATCACGGCACTATGGCAGATTTCCCAGGGCAAAACTTGTGCGTCTCTATGAACTCTCATTATTCTCACTGTTTGTTTCTTGACTATTTCTACTTGCAAATGTAAAGTTAAAAAAGAAACCCGTACGTTGAAAAATGCAAAAGACACCGATTTTGACCCCCAAAATGCCCATTACTGCAATGAACATGATAGCTACCGCCTGAATTGATCAGAAGTATCGCTGTTCTTTGTTCACTTGAGCTGAGCAGGTGGGAAACCGTTTAAAAGACGGGGAAAGTACAAGCTATGTTAAAGGAGGCTAGGATCTTGATAGGTAGGCAGCATCCTTGACGATCATGCCTTTAAATGCACCTCAGCATCAATGTTCGATGCTGAAATCCCTTCGCCTGAAAGAAACCGGGAATTTCTTTGAACCATATTGCTGGATAATAGTTGTTGCTTATTTGAGTGTTCGCATGTCAGACTCGTATCAAAGTCATGATTTATTTCCTGGTTATCACTTTACAGTAAGGTCTGAAAACATTTTCTCGCCTGCCTTGTTTTACGATTTACAGATGTAAGTCAAGTAAATCACACTGCATTTATATGGCATCCTTTCTATGGGATAGAAATAGACCGCTTTAAAACGGCCACAAATTCCACGGCTTCAACCTGCTGTTGACAGTGTTTTTATATACCTGCTCCGCGGGAAATATTTTGCTTAGGGACAGTACAACGTGCCCGGGACTCGAACCTCATAACTCATTGATTATGAATCAGAACCTGTCACCACTCGGCCACCTTAAGCTGTGTTTACAGTCTTACTTATCCGTGTAAATGACGAACATTATACAGTATGTCGTAAGAATCTTGTTTCGGACAATAAATTGCGGCCCAGCCATTACGATGACAATGAGAGTTTACTCAGCAAATAGAGGCTGTAGTATCAGTTTAAGTCATTATTGTCGCCGGAAACATGACAATACCGTATACTATTTGTGCCATGGTATTCTTTTTCAGGTTTTCAGTCAGGTCGTATAGTCTTATATGCCTAAAGTCAAACAGTATCAGACGTCCTTCTCTTGCCATTTTTTCCCTTTTCAGTGCCAATCCTTAAAGTGTTTCTCCTTGTCTATTTACAGAAATACGGCATTCCAAAGCACTACGGGATTCTTTATGCCATGGGTAAAAATATTAAGAGATTCTTTCAATGTCGTGCAATATTATTGATTCGCTGTACCAAGGTAGTCAACAACCTAGAAAGTAGAATTACAGACCTGAATATGTGAATCACTAACTTATTATTGAAGCATGGTAATGTTTGTGTTGGCTTTGGAGTACGTAGTTTCTCGTGGCGCTCTTGGATTGTAGATTGAAATTTGCCATGTGTTGCATAATCGTAAGGTAGTTTCAAGTACTCGACTCTACCTGATGTCACGAGGAAGAGTATTCCTCAGGCTAAGGGGTGTAGAAAAATGTTGTTCGTGCACAATTTAGGTATCCGATCCACTTTTACAGCTTTACAGGCTCTTCCCGATGTTACCATAACTTCCTTCCCTTTTTATTACTTTATCTGACAACATGCATTAAAATGATCCGAAATTACTATTTTATAAGTTCATATGTCAGTCTAGTGTAACTAGCACGTTTAGACTGCAATCATTTCTGCTTTTCATATTTATCTTCCACTTTGAAACGAGGCCGGTTAACATGATATTGAGTTGCTAAGAGATATGGACATTCAACAAAGGTTAGGTACAAGTCAATTCTTAAGTTAAGTTATTATCGTAAGGACGAAGTAGATCTTGACATGTTCAGTCCATTCGTTACTGTATGTTTAGCATGGTGACATTGTCCAGTTGATAATTCATTGGTCTTTCATGACAACTCGATTCTTTAAAAGGCCATGTTTTCACTTTTGCCGTGCTGTGAAAAATTTATTGTTGTAGTGATACTATTCTGAAGGAAAAACGTGAACATTGGCTAGTCTCAGGGCCTGCTTTTATTGCAAGTTGGATTGATGTTGATAAACTTCAAACTCGCCCTCCATTTCCTCACGTACAGACAGCATTTGAATTACAAATGCAAGTAACAAAGGGTTTCGTATGTGCATGGAAATATTGCATGGATAAAAACCAATTTTTTTAGAATTCTTCTCAAAATGTATACGGTAAAATGGCTCCCCCAAAATGCCCTCTTGGGTTCATGACTGAAATTTATAAAGCCGCAAATAACCCTAACCGGCCTTTTATGAGGACGTTTTTATTCCTGAAAACAATTATGCGATGTCTAAAACAATAATAATCATATATTACCAAAGGCACGACTTATACAAGACTTATCTCACAAAAGGATTTGTTGTACATTTTCTGATGGGGTGAAGGTGTCACCTACTATAAGACGTAAGATGTCAATCAAAAAACAAGCTATTGTATTACGTGCAAAATAGGTAGAGATATGATAAATGGCCTCCTTTTCTAAGAAAAAACCCCAGATGCATTACATATTTTATAACACCGCCCTATTTGTCTTGACATCCTTCCTGGGCAGCAAGTAACACCTTTTCGTCACACACTTGCCATGATGACTTGTATTTGCTGCAGTGGCAAACACTGCACATTGCTTTCTCTACTAAAGAAGTAAAGCGATAGCTAGGGAAAAGTTTGCAACTAATTTGCCAAAGATGGCTAAAAGGGTCAAATTAGAAAACTGGGAGACCCTAGTTGGCGCTAAGCGCCAGAAAAATTTAGTTTCGGGCTCTGAAGTCGCCGTATAGTAATTTTAGAAAGGGGAAGAAATACGAGGCTGTAAATATGGCTATTATTTTATTTCCTCAGAAAGCTTATCTCTTCCCTGTTGTTGAAAAATCTCTATTTCCTCCCTCCCCCCCGGGGGGCTCTGTTTGCCAGAATATTCACCATTGTCTGTTAGTGACACTCTTTATTTTTGCCTGGTACTGTGCGTAAGCAAGTATTCCGTCCATTTTGTGTTGTTGTCACCTTGCAGACCGTAAAACGTTCTTCAATATGTAACGATCTCTTTTGTGACTTCCCACTGATTCAGTAGCGCTTTGAATTGTTTTCATAATGAGACATAAGTTACCTTTCCTTTGAACAACAGGTGGCGCTCTTATCATGGAAGGTATTCTAAGTGCATGCTACCATGTATGCCCCAATTACTCCAATTTTCAATTTGGTAAGAAAGTTTTCATTCTTATTTAACGCTTTCCGAAATTTATGTGTATCTTTCAAGATTTCGTTAAAAATCGGCTAGATTGTAAAGCATATATGCCACATGTGGCATTTCCACTGCCCAATCAGCTTCTAGACTTTAATTATCAGGATTTGTCGAAACTACCTTGTTTACATAGATTACCGCAAAAAATTTCCTTTGAGACCTGCCGCACTTATCGAGAAAAGGGAAAGAAACACCAGCAAGTCAACTGATTTACAGGCATTTTGGGGGATTTTTTTCAGACTTCCTCAGGTCCACTGAATACTAACTCAACGGCTGGCTTAATTAGTATAGCCAATTTCCAGCAGACCTGAGGAAGCGTGTCAAGAAGACGAAACATGGTCTTTATTACAGTTTACTTGTTGGCGTTACTCTTTAACGATTTGGCGATGGTGGAGCGTATAGCAGTGTGGTTGAAAAGCTTCCTTGAAAACTATCGGCCCGAGTTCGATCCCAGCGCTAGGCAGCTCTGAGTACTTCTCTTTACCAAAGTCAAGGGGTCCACCCAGTCCATGTGATGCACCCAGCCCATGTGATGCACTTAGTCCATGTGATGCACCCAGTCCATGTGGTGCACCCAGTCCATGTAATGCACCCAGTCTAAGTTATGCAATCAGTGCATGTGATGGAAATTGAGGAAACGGAAGCCCGAGTAATCAATTGGATAGATTGTACCTGCGTTTATGTAATGTAGCATTTTCACGTATGTGTCACGCTGAATATGCTTGAAAAACACGTGAATAGTACAAGTCTACTCTACTTTCACTCGAATTCACTGGGTAGGTCGCTTAACTAATCGAAGACTTGAGCACCCGGAGTATCTACCATTTGTCGATGACTTAAATAACATAAAATAATAAACGAGGAGCGGAGACTATGATCTGTTGAGACTTGTGATCATGTTACAAATTGTAGCGTGATACCGCGAACATAGGCACGTTTGTATGTGTGTAAGCATTTCGGGATAACAGTATCTGCAATTAGAGTATTTGCAGAAGTCGGCCTTTATTACAGGACGTGTTTTCCATGGGGCTTACTTCTTAGGTATTATGGTGATACGTTGATTTACGAATTTCTTTTTGTGTTTCACATTTGTGTAATAACATTTCAGGTAGAGATTGTTGCCTTATTTATTCCTTTTTTATACTAAATCGTTTGGGAGAGCCAGTGCTGTCAAGGTGTAACTTTTGTTACCATTTTCATAGTTGTTTTGATCCCTATTAAAGGTATTAAGCAGAAGATACTACAAATTACCCTGTGAACAGACTCAGTAAATGACCGCTGCTCATCTTCGCCTCTTTGTCTTGGAGTACTGTAGATAACATGGATTTGCCTAAATTTATAACTGTTTGTTCGAGAAGAGTTTATTACTGGTTCAGCTCCCGAAAGGCCAGTAATAAAACTGATTTTTTAGTATGCATTGTTCTCTAATCGCTTATACCAATTTGTCTCCCTTCCTGGCAGATACTGCGTTTATGTATATCATTGGATTACTTGGATGCTTTCGTCTCTACCAGACACGTCACCATGATGTCCATATGAACGCCCATTTGGCTTATGCAGCCTTTGCTGTTGTTATATTCACATCAGTCTTTGGAGTAGTAAGTTGACGCACATCTACTTGATCTGTTGAATATGTCAAATTATCATATATCTTTTAGTCTGAATCGTAAATATTTTGCGTCATTTTTCAGATTTGTTTTCAACACTTGAAAACATCTTGCTGTACTGTTATTATAAGATAGCTACAAATTATAAAAGAAAATGCAATGACGCCGATAGCCGCAGTATTCGCATTGAAAACGGTTGTGAACTCAATCGAACTGAAACAGTTTTGGAAACGTTTCAATCTGCTTCAAATTCTGACTCTTAGGTCAACCCGTTTCCAATTATGAACGTGTTCGAGATATTACCGTACGTGGTTGTATATCCACTGGTGGAGCACGTTAAAAGGAAAACGCCATTTGCCGTTGGAATAGTCAGGTTCGGAGCCCCCTCTCCTTCCCTTTGAGAGCATCTACAGTAAACCCCAAATAAACGTTTTTATGGAAGTGTCATGGGTACATCAGTTACCATTTATCGGTTGCAATAAGGGAAAGTTCCTTCAGGCTATTGATACCCTTGCCACGCTCCCGACTACGTTTTCTGATCGCCATTGTTCCCCAATTACTTAACCGCTATTTTCATTGCCCCTGACTGCATTTTTAAATAGTTCACCATGACACTTGGAAATGCAAAAGAGTTCATGTACAATTCATCCGGCAGCCTTTGAAGATTACATTCTTCTTTGTTTAAGTGTAGGGATGGGGTGTTAAAAAAAAGGCTATAGTTTGGAGTAAAAACGTTAATAGGAAATTGTCACTACGGTTAATATTTATTTTTGAAGTAGCCCAGTAACATGCATGAAACATACTGATGGGACCTTTTCACAACATCCTTAAATTTATGGCTCAAAGTAAAATGATTTTGATCGTGAGGAGTTGTAAGAATTATGTTTACATATGTTATAGCTAGGTACAGAAAAGTCCCACAAAAGTGTTTTAGGGCGGTATTTATTAAGGAGAGGGGACTAATCTTGAATTAGTTAGCTTGAGGTGATGTAGCTATACCATTTTCCATGGGGGGTGCTATATTCGCTATTATTAAGATCACCTCGGGGGTCTAAGAAAACAATATCCTTGGAATGTTCAATTAATTTATGACATATGTGACGTTTTTACTGACGAGTCATCAATTATCTACTTCGCAACTTCCAAGGTCGATGCCTTGAAATAATATGATTTTTATTTCGGAGAAGGGAAGCTCTCCTCCGTCTACTACTACCACCACCACCACCACCACCACCACCAGCAGCAGCACTACAACTACTACTACTACTTCTACTACTACTACTACTACTACTATTACTACTACTACTACTACTACTACTACTACTACTACTACTACTACTACTACT
>JAAAKL020003509.1:823-22974 GCA_010016065.2 Carybdea cf. marsupialis auct. non (Linnaeus, 1758)
TGCTGTGGAACGTCCCGGGTAATTGCCCTATATTGCATTTGTTATTGATAAAGAATCTGAATGAACATACGGTTGTATTTGACAAATTCAATCCTGTATATATATGTGATCGGCAGTCAGCGCTACGTGACTTTGGTGATGCAAGATCTTAGGGACTTCAATACCCGTTTTTGTCAATATTCTTTTCACAAGAGAGAGTGCTCCCCATTCTTACCTTCGTACTTGTGCCTTTCATGCTGCCATTACCAGACGTTCGATCTTATTTCATAAGCGTCCCATCTTATATAAAAACGCAAAAACAGCTTTCAACGGCAAGGAACGCAAAACATTACTATTAAGGAGTCATTTGCAGCCGCCTTTACAGCAAGAATTTATGAAGATTGCTCATGAATTAAGTGTCTTGCGCTCGATTCTCAGTTGGGTCTTTGGATTCATGATCATTACTAGTTTTAATTACACTGCACGTAATAGAAACGCTGTGTTGCCTTTGTAAAGGTAGGTTATTGTTTTATATCGCGTGGACTTCCTATGCCGAGAAGGCCGAGCCCAGCACTAGCAATCTTAGCCTTTGATAAATCAGTATATCTCCCGTCCTTGCTTGGGCATAAGATCTTTATTGAAAATACAGTAGTATATACAATTTTGCCATTGTAATTAGTTTAGTTTATTTTTTATTATTTTTTTAATTTTTATTATTATTATTATTTATTTTTTTTTTTGTTGTTGTTGTTGTAGGTCTCGCTGTTGCAATATGTTATGGTAAACCAGATTGATTTATTCGTTCCTTGTATTTGATACTCATATAATGCTCTTTCTGACATAATTTTTTCGTACTCCTTTTCTCTTTTAAAGCTGACCAGCAAGACGCTTTGGTTGACAAAGGATGGACAGCTAGGAAGTAAGCTTGTAGAATTTTTTCCTGTATGAAAACAACATCTGTACATGAAGTTGGGGGGTTATAAATTCCTGTTTTTCAACATTGCAAGAGTAACCACGGAGTAGCGTTTGTTGCATCCCTGTTGTCATATAATGAGTTGGAGGAGGCGAAGAAGGGAGATCAGAGTGTGAATTACTGTTTTTGATGTTAGGCCTCTCAAGCTTCTCGGTAACAAAATGAAGACTAGCCTACTCGGCTATCTATTCCAGTTTGGATGGATCATTTACACCAAGTATTGGTAAGATGACAACATTGAACGATCGCCAGGAGGATATGTTTTTATCCCCGTTTATCTGTGACTTTACCCGTTTGTTTGGTGATAGTCTTAAAGGTTTTGCTCTTCTCATCTCTGGCTTTGTCTTTTTTAGTCATACCTTTGTCCACATCTTATTCTTGTTCTGGTTTTTAAGACAGGATTTTGGGTAGAGGTAATCGAGTTGCTAATGCAGGAGACCCACAATCCAAAAATAATAATATTTAGAGCTTCAAGTTGCGGTTCCGTTGGAATATCAAGATCTGAGTAGATTTGTGTTTGCCTTATCAACATGTGAAATTAGGACGTAGGTGTCTAGTTCCCCAGTGAGTGGCACAGAGAAAAAATCATCACCAGCAGGTCAGATCTGCGCTGTTAATGTCGTTTGTGAAGCACCCTTAATGATCCCTTACATAGAAAGAGTATTGAGTATAATGCCCCTGTAGCCGATCCTGAACGCAACAGAAGAAAATAATGATCATACAACCCGAAAAGTCCTTACTCGTTATTCTCGATTGTGTTAGTCAATACGTGACTTGAGCTTATGTCAACAAAGGGTGCAATCTGTGCATTATAACGTAAAGTACGCTGTTCTTATATAGGGCCTTGTCGACGCTAATTATATTTAAAGGCGCTATACGGCAGACATTTACCTCACAGCCCTGGCCTGCTGTTAATAATGTTCCTGATCCCTGTCCTGGGGAGTGTAGACACATGGAAGTCAAACAAGGCGCACACGTTTTTGGCAATCGTAGCCATGTTCCAATTATCTTTGGTAAGGTAAAGTACCACAGACCACCTATCTTGTTTAATCTCATAAGCTTTGTAATATGACTCAGCTGCTCCAACATTCGGCTACCTCTGCCCCTAACTGTACTTATGGACTTTTGAATATTCATGCTGCGTACTTTATTCTTTGCGTGCTTGGGGTTCACTCTTCTCTCGTGTTTGCTTCGGTTTCTATTGTAGGTATGGTTCGTATCCTTCTTTTCGTTTGCTCTGATTACGTCGTTCTGATCCTGGCTCCTGGAAGGTCCTATTTGTTGTTTTCGCTAACTTGTCGTTGTTATCCTGGCTGCTGGAAGATCTTATTCTTGTTTTCGCTAGCTTGACGTTCTTTTCCTGGCTCCTGGAAGATCTAATTCTTGTTTTCGCTAACTTGTCGTTCGTACCATGGCTCCTGGAAGATGTAATTGTTTCTTTTGTATTTATCTTTGTTTAACTTCTTGTTATTTTGGTATTTTCTTTCTCTGTGTCTTGTAATGGTGACAGCTAATTTGTGCATAGTGATGATTAACAGATAACAAACATAAGCGTTTTACACCAATGATGTGCTTTAGACTCGTACCAAGTACAAGACGTATTCTTCCAGAGATGTTTACTGCTAATGAATGATGGGTTAGCGTCTGCAAAATAGTTGGCGGCATGTTTTTAATCCGCTTTTCTATTATCCCATTTTCTTTTCAGTGTCTTAACATCGGTCGCCGCTCATATCCAAGAAAATGACGTTATGACACCCCTAACAATCTTATTGGAAGAAAGGAGCCGACAACAGGCTCTAAATTCAAATATCCACTGGTAAGTCTGTAGCCACGTTGTTGGTAGGTGCCAGCCAAGTGCATAAATAGCGTGCCTTACTGAGAACTGTCATAGAGTCGTTCGTTCCATCTTGAGGTTTGTTGTTGCTATGAACACAGCTACTTTTTGCCAGCACAGTACATCTGACAGATGGGTTTTCGAGCCCTACAGGCTTCACCAGTTGCCTCCTTTTACTCGGAAAGAATACAAGAGGAGACATGACTATGTGACCAGGAAAATTAATCGGGATTGCATGTATTTTTGTGGATATTGTAGTACCTGCTGATGCAAGAGTGGAAGAAAAGAAAAGAAAAAGTGGAAAAGTACCAAGATTTTAAGAGGGAAATAGGAGGGTTATGGAGAATGAGAAACGTGCAGTTAGTACCAGTAGTGATAGGTTCCCTTTGAATTGTGACAAAAGGACTTGAAAATGGATTAAAAAGCTTAAAATTACTTATTATATTACTGAAATGCAAAATCATACCCAGTTAGGAACATTGAAGATACTGAGAAAGGTTTTAGACATGTGAAAAAAGTGAGAAGACCCACTTGTTAACCCTTTGTCATTAGTTATGACGCGCCTAACGGAATGATATTACGGTAATTAGAACAGCCAGGTCATAAGCTGAAGCAACAAATACTAGTAAAAGAAAATACATAACAGATGGCCAGGCAGGGTGTTACCCAGGTTTTGAAGTAGATGGCCGAGAGTGCAATATGGTACCCCGTTTACTCAAAAATCCTTTTTGCCAGGAGAATATGGCCGATAATTTTGAAGATGTACACAAATATTTGTCACCTAATTTTTATATTTCATTGGAAGCAAGAGATGCTTTATTGTGGCTAAAAGAAAAAAGCCCTGAATGTTTATATATGGTAAATGCCTACCTTGCAAAACATAGAAATTATTTGTTTTTCACAAATGTCGAGTTTTACACACCAACCGCACGAAATCATAGAATGGTCAAAAGCTGTTATTTTTGCTAATATTTGAAACCGCGGTAACGTGTCCAGTGTTTAATGCAACATCTGTTGTAATAGGGTGATGATAATCATGTATATAATATTATGTAGCGGTATTTTAACTTATAAATATATATTGTGTATGATATGACGTAACGATTCGCGAAGCGTTTTTGGAACATCGCGATTCAGTTCTCATTTTCACAAGACCGTTTCGCAAACCAACAGTGAGGCGAAGATTTCAAAATCACATGACTCGTTGCCCACTTGAAAAGGGCACTCAACTGATATTTTCAGACGAATTGCTACATTCTCTGCTGTTTCCAGAGCCATTTTGGGCCTTTTAAACTCCAAAATTTCGAAAGCTCGCAGCTGCTGTTGCTTTTCACTTCTACAAAAATAGCGAACCGTTCTTAAAGTCTTATTTCGAACCCTGTATGATAATTATATGTACCGTCATTCTGATTAAAGTGATTTCAAGTAAGAATTGTTCAAAATGTTTCAATATGGTAACATTTATTTCATGATACATATAAGTAGATATATATTACATATAATTTATTTCATGTACTTACATTTATATCATGTATATATAACTATTTTTGTTTGATAACTAGTTGTGTACATTGTATCCTCATTGATTTCATAGCTGAATAAACGTTTTTAGAAACCCGCACAAAGATGTTATTAACCAGTGAGGTATTATACTTATTAAACTTTTTCTTTTTTCTAGGAGTTTATACCGAGAGCTTCTGTTCCTGTCCTTGACAGCATGTGGAAGCGAAAACATAGATATTGGTAAGTTTTGAAAGAAACTTACGTAAGCTCTTTGCCATCAACTTTCACATTAGATCTAGAATATGGATTTTTCGGAGGTATAGACTGCCCATGGATGGTCAAGAGCGTTGTTCGTACTTCTCTCGAGAAGGTACTAATACTTTCCTTGCTTTCTTGGCAGAGGACGTAAGAACGCTCTCGTTATTTAACTTTCAGACACTATCATGTTTCCCTTACTGCCCTTGTAAGGCGTAAGAAACTTACATACAGTCCTTGTACACGTAACAGCATTTTCCTTCACTTCCGTATACAAGAAGTATGAAAGGTGTCATTACTTTACTCGCAGACGTTAGAAAGTTATCCTACTAGACTTACTAACGTTTCCGTCGCTACCATTGCAGACATAGTAGCAATTTCCTTTCTTTCTTTGCTGAAAACATAGGACCGCAATTGTCCCAATTATGGCAGTCCAAATCATGTTTCCTTAGTGTCATTGCATTAACCTAGTCGATGTAGACCGTTCTCAGGTGCATTTCTTTATTGCAGTTGAAGACGAAAGAACGTTTTCTTTCTACACGAATAAAGGATTCCCTTACTTCCCTGCAGATGGAGAGAGTTAAGAGGACTTAAACTTTATATTGTTGGGAAGCAGAAGATACCCGTAGGGAAAATCTACCATGTTCAATGCCATATCTAGGCTTTAAAATGACCGTTGGTGACATATTTAATATTTCTGTAACATCTTTTCAAAACTTTTTTACCAGGATGTTTGATTTCTTACGGGCAATTTACTGAAAAATGCTATAGAGAACCCCTTTACACCATAGTGCAATGTTTTTTACCTCGACATCTTTTCTTCTTGGAATCAAGCGAAGTAAAAAAATAACGGTAAAGGCCTCTTTACCTGACAATTTTATAAGGATTCACGTAGCGCAGGAAGGATTGGTTGGTAATGTTTGAAATAGTAACATAAAAAAGAAAGTTGATATAGATGCGTTTAAATGTGAGAAGGAAAGTATGAAAGGATATTAACTGTTGACAAAGTAAACTATGGCTAGAATAATATATTTTGAATTTTAAATTTTTAAATTATGTGTTCACTTATACATTAAAAAGAGTTTTAGCTCTAATTTTCTTTCTTACGTACAATTCTCCTTCCTTTGATATGCACATTATTTTATAAGAAGCAGGGGTTTTTTCACTCAAATTGATAATGGCAACAGTTAATGCCGAAACGTCGAGGAAATAACAAGCACCATGTATTGCAACGCGTTTGTTCCCACTCCTAGTTTTGCGCTAGCGTTGAACACAATATTTAGGAATCAAGAACGCTACTCAATGGTATGTGACCTTTGGTATAATCAATTTATGACATGTAATTCAGACCTTGCTAAGAGAAGGGGTTTTTTTTGCACATTTTGTTGTCAGCTTCTGTGTTTCTAAATTGTTATATTTCTAGTGAATGTTTTCAATGTATGAGTTAGACTACGAACGAAGCATTCTGACGCTGCTATCTTTACTCTATACTTACACAAATGTTCTTTCTGTCGCCAGTATTGTAAATACTTACGTATTCCCATTTTGTAGATGCATTTGATAGGGAATATAAACTTGCTTGCAAACAACTGCTGACCGAAGTTTCACGTGAACTAATCAAACCTGATGACAAGCCACCATCAAGTAAAGCAGTGTGGTGCAGAAGAGCATTCCAGGAACCAACACTGCAACCCCGCGTTCCAAACCTTGCATTACTATGAGTTACTGGACTAGAAACAAATAGGAGCAAGTCGCAGTGAACACGTGCTTCCCAAGCATATTCGTTGTAAGTCATTTACGAGACGGTGATCGGAAGGCTGCCTGCTCTCAGCTATAGCAGTCGAACCGGTGAGACATAATACAAGCGTTGGACTTGCTGCAACCGGACCATGTCGTACCTTGTTTGTGGTCGTCGAGCTTATATCGAGACTGCATTCCCTAGAAAAATTTGAAGCCTCGTTTTCACATGGAGAGTCGAAATATGCCCTGTGATGCTGTAACTCTCAATAACCTAATTCATAAGAAAGTAACTTATTACCCAAAGGTAGGATCTTCCGTTGGCATTGTCTCAAGTTTTTCGTTAGGTTCCATGGATTCAGTGGTTCGTTTATCTCCTATCTCTTACGTCAGCTGGACTTTTTATCCACCATCATCGAATCTTAGTGAACTTCAAGGTCTTCAATGCTACCTCTCCAGCAACTGCCAATTTCGGAACATTGTAATGCCAAGAAGACGAATACGAAGTATAAGCTGCCCCAGTATTTGCCCCAGTATGTAGACATACCAGAAACAGAGGGAAACCATTTATTTAATTAAATTTTTTTCGCAAAGGGCAGAACATTACCAAGGTTATGGTACACAATTTTATTGCTTAACATTTTTCTTATGAATGCATGATTATAGACTGTTTTCTAGATGTATTTGAAAGTTCTTGTTTCTGATATCTTGAACTTTAAAATGGGTTTGAATAAGAGAGATAAGGCCTTCCGTGGTTCGGCATTACCTTAACACGTATTTGTTATTTCCCACACCTCATCTTCTGTAATAAAATACGGCTATAAACCGTCAATATGCGACACCGCCTTAATACAAGTTTGCTTCTCCACATCATGTATCTGCTTGATTTCATTTCGACTGCCGTTGTTATTATCGCATGGTTCACCATTTCGCGCTCGCCGACTAGGTCGTATGGTAATGAAGTGTGAACACGCGGTAAATAATGCAATATTGGAGACTATATATTAAGTCAGTGCTAGTCTTGAACATCAGTGACAAGAAATTTGCTCACTAAACAAAAAAATGTCAAGAACTAGGGTTCGCTTTTCTTTCCTCTTTTTTATCTTCTCACAATTGATGGGGTGATATGTGTGTGACGTCATAGGATTGGTACAGACTTCAGCGTTATTTAAATTATACTCTTAGACTTTTAAACGAATAGTTATTCTTTTGGGATGAGAGTTCATAATGGGAACCTTACTGGGAATACTACTGGATGCCGTAACACCCATATGCAAAACTGTAGCATTTCTGGTAGATAGGAGCCGGATAAATGCCATATTCTCACTCCTCGTGCTTCAGAGTTTCCAGAAAGAAAAAGCTAGGGGTACTAGAGATTTATCGGGAATAAGAGAGTGACAGCCGTTCAAAATCTGACGATGCTATTATCACCGCTTTGTTATAACAGTTTAGATATTTATGGAGACCAAAGACATCCGAAGTCAAGGGTTTGCCCTTGATACGACATACCCAGATCAATACCACTCCCCCATTAATATATTGCAACCGTACCAATCTCCAACTAATTTATTCATTTACCTCAAATGTTAAACTGGCATTTGTCATCTGCTCTTTTTTGGATGCTCCTATGTTCGTACAAAGCCGTCG
Source organism: Carybdea cf. marsupialis auct. non (Linnaeus, 1758) (assembly GCA_010016065.2). Classification (NCBI taxonomy): domain Eukaryota; kingdom Metazoa; phylum Cnidaria; class Cubozoa; order Carybdeida; family Carybdeidae; genus Carybdea; species Carybdea cf. marsupialis auct. non (Linnaeus, 1758). Next base: position 8,752 of record JAAAKL020003509.1, read on the forward strand.
TATTCTTTCTCTCAGAATATAGCAACACGATCGCTAAGACATGGATAGCGTCTCTTTTCCTGAAGCCTTGTGAAGCGCTTGCATGGAATTTTACTTATTTTCAGAACACGAGAGTGAAAGTCACTCATGTGTGATCCACGACATTTGTTCTTGGTCGCCAACATGTCATGCTTTCTTTCATTTATTTCTTGCTTCTTTCTTTGCATTCTTTACGCATCTTTTCAATCAATCATTTCTTGTTTCGTTTATTCGTTGATGCGTTCGTTCGTTCGTTCGTTCACTAATTAATTCACGTATAGATGTAGCTATCCATGCATGCATTCATTCATTCATTCATTCATTCATTCATTCATTCAGTTCTTCGTCAGTTTTTTAACGTAACATATTATTTAGTCATTCAGTCACTGATTCATTCGTGTTTTGACTCATTTATCAATCCAGGCATTCATTCATTCATGTGGTAGCTTTCATACTCGTACTTGTTTAGTTACTGAGTGGCTCATACTTTCTTTGGCCCACTTATTCATTCATTTATTCGTTCATCCGTATATTAACTTTCAGATATCACAACAATTGATTTAAGGATATTTAACCTTCACAGCCGTATCCTTTAATCAGTTTTTGACGCAGCGGCTCTAGTATGTTTCCTTATCGTCTTAGCCTAGTTTGCCTATCGCCATTCGTAACCTTACAGTTATCTTTGAATAGGAATAATGAATACTGAATTGACTTAGGTAAATGTCCAACTGCCCTCCACTCCCTAGTTTGCAGTCAGCGAATGAAACAAGCTGCCGCTGATTTGGGGATGTCAGAAACCGTCCTTTGTAAGTGAAAGATGTCATGTAATTAGAAAGTATAGAGACTTCAGTCAAATTGCACCGGAAGGCGGCTTCAAGGAGTAAGCACAGCTTATCAAGGGTTAGCGTAAATGCCTCGTGTAGACGTCTGCAGAGGTTCGACTCAGTAATATATGAATAACAGAATATTCTTAGAGATCCTGACTTTCTGTGAATGTAGCAGATTCATTTTCAATGATACGGTTTCCAATGCAAGACAGACGATATTAAGCTAGATAAGTACTCTATGCAACTGTGTTCATTTAAACCAAATTTGTGAAGATTGATAAATAGTATGAAACAGGAGCGGGAAGTTGGTAAGGTATTTGAGGGGGTGGTATTGTTTTATTCAACGAAGAATGAATTTGAAATTGAATGTTTAATAAGCAGTTACGTAATCTTAATAAAGTTGTTTCGTCTGAAGTACCGATTTGTGGCTGGTTTATATGTATCAAACGCTTTTTTAACGAAAGTTATTTGGTTGGCGACTGCCCCTCGTCTGCCAACTGTCCGGAACTGATGTGAAAAGTAGATACACTTTAAGTTACGGTAACATATTATACTAAATTTAAACTAAATATGTACCATTTTCGTATTGCGAGAGTGTGATTGTACTGCCATACATGACAGGGTGTGTAATGCAGCGAACTATTATTTTTTCACGCGATTGATTACGGTCTTAAGGACCCTGTGCGGCCGTTATGTTTGCAGCTGGTCACTAGGCCTTCTCTACCTTGCATATCTAATCTTTGACTTCTCAAAATGGGTACCACTTATAAAGATATTTATTCAGAATGTGAGAACTAAAAGCCACTGTTAGCACACAAGACGTACCTTTTGACAAGTCACAAGGTAACTCGACCAGGATTTCAAATAGCGCTCTTCTTGCGTAAACGATTTTTCGTAATTTTTTAGTACGAATGCAGTGCGTTCGGTTGTGTATGAATGTTGATCCCGTACGTATTTCTTTTATTCATGGAAACTGGAATTGTGGAACTATTCTTGCATGAAGTTAGGGTGGGGGAGATCAGTGTCTGATGACCGTTAGTGCTTGAGAGAACCTAACACGAAGGATTCCGATGTGTCTCACTTTATAAACAAGAGCCTGAATTCAAAAGATGGTAAGTCATACCTAGGGATACACATTTTACGAGATAAGTACCAAGGCACGAGGAACTTTATTGGAGATGAATTCATTCTGTCATATACATATTTCGTAAGAGAGCAGGTCTAAAGTGTTTTGTAAAGACGTATTTTTGTAGATAGTCGAAATAATACATTTCCATGGCAGAACTTTCACCGCACGCTACATTTATCTCTGCAAAACGCATGTCAGAGAATTAAAACAGGGTAATTTGGTGACCCTGTAGTAATTATATCGTGCCGTAAATTGTGATGATGTAGCATATACTGTCAGACTATTAAGTAATACAAAGCACTAATCGTTGTTATCGAATACGGTTCAGTTCCTACTATTTTGCCATCCACCTATAAAAATCTTTTTTAGTCGAAGACAGAACTCTGTGGGTAATTCGTAGATGCATGCACATATCGAGGATGTGTATAAATGTAGCCGTGAAGACCTGGGGTTCTCTCAAGCTTCTGGTTTTCCATCACTATAGTTATTAACCCAAGAATATTCTCTGTTGCTTAGTTATGTTTAAGTTATGGTATAATTAATATTAAAGCGTGCTCTGTGTCTTAGGGATTGGCGTATGGAGAGGTTAAGGTGATAAATGGGTTGAATATGGCATAATTTCTGTAAGCACCAGGCGTATCTTTACTTTTAAAAGCTGATAATAGAATTCGGGTCATACTGGATAATTTCTTGTTATTCCTTATTCGATAATTTTTTGTCGCCTTGCGTCCGTAACAGTCGAGATGATTGGTACCATGGAACATGTTTATGGCTTGATTTGATACTGCAGGCTATGCGTTTCATTACCTTGTTATCAGTCAGGGTCGTACAAAGAACAATTTGGTAGTGAAATCCAAGTCTGTAAATGGCAACTCGGTATTAGAGTCGAGGATTACACGGAAATGTTAGGGACCCAGACCCAAATCCGCCGTGGTCTAGTGGATGAGTTTCTTGCCTCCAGTTCAAGAGGGTCAGGGTTCAAATCTTGCAAAGGGGAGTGCACGGCGTTAAAAGTAGATCATAGGGACCCAGGATTTGTAATACTGCATCATAGGGACCCAGGACATGTAATACTCGAATAGTCGTTTACCATCCCAAGCGAAAGAAGGGTTGTTAACATCAATATGCAAAGTCGATGTTGCCTTTGGAAAGGGTTCCTCTATCGTGGGCAAAGTAGAGCTGTCATCCCACTCCCGTTGTGGTTTTGTTTATTGGGTTTTTTTCGCTGAACACTCGCTCTTTATACGAAACTAACTAATGAGAGTGCCCTCAAACCTGTGTAAAATGAAACTGCGACGAACGCTCACGTAAAACAATCGTAGGTCATATACTCATGCTATACTCGCATTTCTGCATCAAGAAAAGTGCTCGGATGTAAAATAGTAGTTTTGCAAACCGTTCTCAGGCCTTTACAGAGGCCAATAGCCCACTAGAAATATGAACTGTACTCAATTGTGACGATTATATTGTGGAGGCGTGGCGAAGGCACCCAAAGATATGCAACGTTTGATAGAGTAAGTAAATAGCCTGGTTTCGGAGTTGTCTGATAACAAGGGAGGGTTAAATTTGAAAAATCTCATGCGACGAAGCATCGAACAAGTTTCTAGAATGGTTTTTATGGGTTGAATAAGTACGCCATGGTATATCCGAAGTTTCGACTTGTGGCGTAATCTTTGGATAAAAGACTAGCACTGTGCCTTCCAACTGAAGAGACTTGGTGCCGGCCGATGACCCCAAACAAACATGAAGCTCATTTGAAGTGCGAGCTTTATAATTTAAAACAAAAGTATTATACTTCCAGCGTTTGAAATCTGAGTATGAAGAACGTATGCAGGAAAACATTAGCTCCATACGCGGTCCTCGGGGAATGATAAGGGTTTGGTGGCGAGTTAATTGTCTGGTGTGGAAGTGCCAAAACTGTTGGTGATGATCTCTTCATGCCCACTTTGAGTACCATTATCAGAAGAACTGTTCTGCAATTTAATGATGATCCTGTGTTGGTTGTTCCAATGAGTTCTCACTCTGATGTTCCATGCCCTATGCGGGCCTCGACGAAGCACTAGGAACGAAACACGCCCAGAGCTTGTCGCTTTGTTACCGAGTCTATTATTTATCTGATGGCGGTTTTGTACAGTTTCATGAATTGTAGCCTCTGGCCTACGCTTTCTTACGGCCAGGAACCTTCCGATCGAAGCAGAGGTCTTCGGTGGCACCTTCCAGTATAATGTGACCTAAGGAATTCTTCTGGTTAAGGTCGATTCGTATCAGGACTTGTTTTCAATCAGCAACGACACGTAAAAGTTGGAATCACACAGTACAACCATTTGTAATCAACAGGACTCGCCCCAGCCCCTTTTGGGCTTCAACTAAGTTGAGCTGTTTGATCATAACGGAAATTAGGCGCCACATGGATAAAATGACAACAGACATTGAGAGCAAACTAGTAAGTAAATTGTGACCATGCGATTTTTCGGATGAATCAAAGTTCCCTGACAGTGAAGTGCCCCTGCTGAGGTATGTGAGTGATGTAGACAAGGAAGAATTTAACCAAATGTTATTTCATGAATCACTTGCCACGACGATGACTCCTTAAGACACCTACACTATTCCCGTATAATTCCTAGATAATTTACAAATACCTGTCAAGAACATGATAGCATGCGCTGCTGGTTGCGTACCATGGATGATGGACAAAAGACGTGACTGTCTCATATATCTAGAGAGAGAATCCGGAGGTTACTGTTGTTCATTGTGTTACACAGAGAAGAAATCTTGCTTTTGAGAAGTTGTGTTATGGATGCAATCACGCCCATTTAAAAGATTGCATAAACCGGACATTTAATAGACACTTTCTTTTGTTCTTTCACACGCATGCGCATTAGCATATGGACGTTGTCGTATCAAGACAATTTTAGGTTTCGATTTGTGGTGTGTTCATATTCTTTATCTTTACGTGTTCATTTACGAATAACATAAAATACCTAAAGCAAACGCCGATTTATTTATGGAGTCAAAAACCTTTCCCTCATCAAGTTTTCCCAAAAAATGAAGGAGATTTTAACAGCAGTTTTACTGTACATCGATGTCATCAAAGCTAACTCATGAACTGTTCAAAGATTTCTGCAAAGATTCAGCTTAACATTATTTTCGCTTACCATAACGACGTATGAACATGGATAAATGCTTCGAAAATTTCATGGAACTGCAGAAAATCTTTGTCACATTTTGCGATGACAAAAAACGCGATGTTATGGATCCTTTACAAACCGACAACACAAAGACGCTGTTTTATCATCTAGCCGATATTTTTAGCAAATTAAATAGCCTCGTTTGACAGTTGCAGGGGATCAGGACAACACTCATGGATGAGAAGTGTAAAATTTTTGGATACACAGCTAAACTAGAAATTTATCGAAGTGAGGTGGAGCGACGTGATTTCATCAGTTTTAGTCATCTCGTCCAAACGTTGATGTCTGATCACGTTGGAAGATTCAAGCAGTATGACCTACCCTAACTGGCTGACTTATCAATGTTTATGTCTACTTCAAGACATTGAAAAGGTGCTTTTAAAGTGATATTACCAATCTTCAACATGACGTTTTCTACCCAGGCTATTCGCGAAGCGATAGCATACGTGATGGACAAATGAATCGTAGATAGGAATCGAGACTTGCCTTGCCCCCAAAATTATACTTCCCTTACATTTCCCCCATCGTACCTTGTTGAATACGGACTCAGTGAAATGTATATATGTGACCGTGGATATAAATATTGATATTAAGAAAATCGTAAACAGATATTAAAAAGTCAGTACAGAAACGTCATGTCAAGGGCTAACTGACTTCTTATTTGATGGTTCTTACTATTACAGTTCGGTCTTTCATTTAAATGTAGATATTTTTTGTCATGGGGAAGAAGAAGGGGGTAAATGCGACTATAATCTGTAATGATAAGAGATAAAAATTGAGCAGCATTGATCTAGTTCTTGTCATGAAACAATGGAGGGCTGACTCACTCACGTCGACGTCAATAATACTTAATTCCCGAGGTGTTTGATACCAACTGCTGCTACAACCAAGGAGATATTCTATGAGCAATTATTTGAAGTAGTTGGCAACAACTTAACTGGACTACATTACGGTCATTTGTTTTATCTGCTTCTTTATAGTTCTACCGCCAACAGTATTATTTTTAAGTTTTCTGCGAACCTCAAGGTCAAAAAGCAATTTTGATGAGATCGCTAGAAATTCTCCTTGGAACTAAGTGTAGCTTATCCATTAACCCAATCTGGTGGAGCGGCTGGTAAGCCCGCAGCTCTATACTTTTAAGATGTCTCGTAGCTATAAGCCCGTAGCTCTATTTTTCAGGTATCTCAAGAACGATATGGTCACCCTTTTCTGACATTTCCTCTAATTTATTCAGAAGCGGTTTAAAAAAAATTTCTCATTTCACAATCATACCCCACGAAGAGTTACCTGCTAACAAAAGAAGCCAACGGACTTTTGCAAGATTGCCGTATAAAAATTGCTAGAATAAATTTGTTTTTGGTACAAATCAAGTATACTGCAGGTAATATAGCTCTTCCCACTGTATTTCTACTTTAGCTATCTTTTAAATGTAAAAATGTAGGTCACATTAAGTTTTGATAGTCACGGTGGCTAGGTATTCTACACATCTGCTATGGTGTGATGTTACTATTGTAATGCAGTGGAAGCTAGTGAGGACTCGTCGATCCCGAATTCTTACCACCACCAGCAATCTTGTTTTTGTTTCGCTATTAGCTTCATCAGTGCCATTTCATTGATTTAAGTACTCAGGCAGACACACAAACAGTCATGAACTACATGGTATAGAACTCACTAAACATGAAGTGCTTGAGGCGCTGGCCCGAAGACTTTCGTTTTCGGAATGGGAGATCCTGGGTTCGAACCGGGCCCTGTTTCGGAAGTCGAGATGTTTGCATTATCAGAACGTATTCAGTCCACCAAAGCTGGTGTTGGAAGACAGTTGCCTCGATACTGATCGTTTCAGCACGCTTAAGAACTTCAGTGTTGGTCACTTTGTCTTCCCAAGAGATGCCAAGAATAAGTTAAAGTTCTCCTTGATGGAATTGTTCAAGAAGTTTGGTAAAGCGACGATAAGTGGTCTATGTTTCACAGACATAAAACAGGGAGCTCAAAACAACAGCATGATAAACAGCTAGTTTTGTCTCTGCACGAAGGTTTCTATTGGCAAACACTCGCTCATTAAGTTTTCCAAAGGCAACCGAGGCAATTTGAATTCGATGGATGACTTCTTCCTCGATGGTACTTTTGGTTGAGAGGATACTTCCAAGATACGTGACGTTGTTGACTTCTTTATTTGGAGTTTCACGGATGACACTCGGATCTGGATCTGGATTGACTTCAGCATGAACTGGTGAAAATTGATGAAGAGTTTGGGTCTTCTTCGTATTGACACGGAGACCAAACTCTTCATAAGCCGAAATCCAATTGTCAGTCACATTTTTCAGATTTCCAGGATCATGACTTGGAGCTGCATTGTCATCAGCGTACTGAAGTTCACTCAAGCCAACAGAAATGCAGTTCGATTTGGATCGAAGACGACTGAGGTTGAAGATACTACCTTCCAGTGGAGTATAGATGCTCACATCAGAAATACCATGCAGCATGGTCTGATGGAGGGTTGCAAGGTACAGCAAGAATGGCAGTAAAGCCAAGACACAGCCTTGTTGATACCAGTTCGGGGGAGACATTGAACCACCATGGAGAACTTGAGCATTCACATCATCATGAAGAGATCGGATGACATTGATACAGCGAGGAGGAAAACCAAATTGTGCAAGGATTTTTCAAAGTGAACCTCTGCAGATATTATGAAAGGCCTTTTCCAGGTCATAGAAGATCAGATGCAAGGCGACACGTTGTTCACGAGATTTTTCTTGCAGTTGCTGAGCAACAAAAATCATATCAATCGTACATCGGTTTAGTCAAAACCCATATTGTGATCCAAGAAGGATCTGCTCAGCAACTGGCAAGTCGATTAGAAGAATTTTGGATAGTACTTTCCTTGCTGTTGAGAGAAGATAAATCCCACGGTGGTTGCCACAAACAGATCTGTCACCCTCTTTGAAGATAGTGACAATGAGACAATTCCTGAAATCATCAGGAGTATCATTTTGAGAAATGAGATAGCCTCTTGCCCTTTCGAGAAGCGTTGGAGGCAAATCCAGTTCAAGTCGAATAGGGTACTGATTGAGCGGATTCAAGATGTTCGAATCAACCTTGAAGGGATGATTGTGAAGTTGATGGAAGTGTTGGTACAGCGGTTCAGAATGCTGGGTTTATCTTTCAGGAGAGTTGTTGACCATCAGATGATCTCAGGGTAGCTGGGGCATGATGGGGGAGGGCACAGAGGGTTTCAGGAAGTGGTAGAACTTGCGAAGATCTCTATCATCAGCAAATCTTTGAATTTCTCGAACGCTACAAACCCGCCACTGGTTCTTGATGTCTTTGATTGTTGTTAGGACTTGTCTTTTGATGTTCTTGTATTGTTCTTGTTTTCTCTTGAGCTTGGATGCTTTCCATCTCAGTCTTTGCCCTTCGCTTATCATTGATGAGGGATGTGATGGCAGGGTCATTTTCATCAAACCAGACTTGATGTTTACGGCTGACAAATCCCAGGGCATCTTTTGCTGTTGTTTGAGTTGGTAACTTGATCCAGAGTTGCAATGATCTTCAATGGAGGCAGTGGTAGGAGAAGGAGATGAACTGGCCAATTGTGCTTAAAGGGAGTTAATGAAAAGATTACGATGCACTTTATCCATTACAAGAGAGATGTCCACTTTCTTCCTAGGAGGTTGACGATGGTGTGATTTGGGTCTAACGTTGAGATGAAGTCGAACCTTAGAGATGATGAGTCTATGATCACTTCAGCAATCATCTGCACCGCTCATGGCCTTGGTGATATGGATTTCAGATCGATTTCTGTTGCAGGTGATGTGATAATCAATGAGATGCCAATGGTGTGATCGGGGATGCAACCAAGATGTCGTGTGTTTATTCTTCAAGAAGTCCCAAGGTATGAAGAGATCGGAAGGAACAGATTGGAGAGCCTGACGACGAGAGCTGTAGAAGTTCTCCTTGGTTTCATCCTCTGCATAGAGCGTTGGATTATAGACACTGAATATTGTGACGTCATATCTTCACTCACTCACTCACTAAAGCTCGAGCACCGTGCCGTGCGTAGAGCCAACTTGAAACACAAGTGCTTGCCAGTGCTGACCATCGGCAGCGAGCTGGTTCGCTTGAGATAGAGGCACTCCACAGGATCCCAGATCTTTGGCGATGACATCCAGCCATCGAGTGCGAGGTGCGCCTTGTGGGCGTCTCCATCCTGCTGCAGACGGACTAAAATCCAGGATAGTATCTCTGTCCAGTAATTGCACTTTGTAGATCAACGATTTGTGTTGATAAAAATACATATTTTATGGCTGAAGGAATAGCATGAAAGGAGTCCACTTTTCTTCATTACAATAGGCTAGATAACACCAGGGAGGAAAACCACATGTGCCCTCCACCACCTCCAGTCATCAGTTGGTGCTTCTTAATGAATGCTTGAACTGAACATGAACTGAATACTACTCTACAGTAACTTATTCATTTTGAGTCTCTACATTGTCAGCAAATGAAGCTGCTCTACAGTACAATAACAATGTACGGTGCCCCGTTATGATCATTTAATTAAAGCTACGCACATTAGTTATCTTGTGTGACTTGAAACATTTTAATTTGGTAGCACAATAGTAAATTATGCATGACGGTTCTATACCCATTTTAAGAACGTTCTTAAATGGAACTTTTTAGTCAAATGGAAAGTAATAGAAAATGTACGGATTGCGTTCCAGTCAGAATTATGTAATGTACTCTAACATTTCATCAAGTTCTAGATTAGAAAGTAAACTTTTTATTGTCTTTGATAACTCTAATCAGATAAAAGAATAGCAGCATTACTAAGTGGTGGATGTTAGCTGAGAATAATCCTGCCTGATAGACATGCCCACAATGCATCTGGCAAGACTCACAATCCCCAATCTCCACATAGCGGAAAGAAGAGTTGTGCCTGGCACAAGTACATAGGGCTAGTGGTATTCTTCCACAGTCCAAGACGTCAATAGTCCACAAACAGAGATGAGCTACATACAAAAGTTGAATGACAGAATGACATTCTCAACGCAAAATCTGATCATCCTCAAGCGGTGGTTCATGTAGAGAAGTAGTTGATAAATTTCGCCTAGTTGCGCAGAGGTCAGGATCATATAAACGCATAATTCGATCATATTCAATAAACGTAGATATATTTTACTTTAACATCATCAGACCCGACCGACCTCCTTACAGCGATACAAACGACCAACTACTGAATTGTATAAGTGACTAAGACGTATACCACGTGGTATTGACGTCATGACCTCGTAGTCCTGACATAGCCTCATAATGGTTGGCGCATAATTAACATGAATTCCAACAGTAGTTAGCGAGTACCTGATCTTTGCAATTGCAAGTTTTGATTACCCACAGCGCTTTGAAACTACTGACTGTCTGGAAAGTACATTTTCTATACAGATAAATATGATTCAGAAAATCGTCATTCTAACCGAGAAGGATGTAACCCGATGTCTCCTTAAACAGAACAAAAGGACAAAGGAGGCACTGGCCTTAATTGGCTTCTCTCGGTCTGGGAAGTGACCAACAATGTTCTCTGTGCCTCGGATGATGCTTCATAAAAGTGTTATTTTGATGACTTGGTTATAGTTAGACGTCTTAGGGCGTATTGCTTCAATGACTGTCAACTACTGTATTTTTCTTTCGAACAGTATCTAAAGCGTAATAACAGAGTTCTCAATGAAAGTTCAACAGTACCAGTTTGCGTTCTTTTCGTCATTTAAAACGGTCAAGAATAAAATTTACATAAAAAAGAAAATGAGGCTATTTTGGGTTACATGCAAGATCAAATCTTACAGAAATACACAAAACGTCGTAATGATAAATTCATTGGGAATTTAAAATCTTGTAAATTATACTTGGAGGAGTATCAGTCCTAAATAAGCTTTGCTATTTCGTGCAGTTTCGCTCTTCTGTACCACCAACAAACTAATATGCTATAGTCCATTTTTGCATAGTCCCTATTGAAATATCTAGACTAGAGATATGGTATCAGAACAAAAAATCTGACACGAAAACTGTCGTGCAGCAATGGGCATTGAAAGTAAATAAGGAATAAATGACCTCAATAGAGAACGTAAATGATAATTTTTATATTTTAGACAAAAAAGTTCTTTCTTTTGCTTCTACTTGAAGCGTTTTTGTGCAAAGTTTATTCCAGTAACATAATATTCTCAATTATCAACAAAAATCTGCCTCCTATAAATCCTAGCTCTGCTTTCAGTATATTCATTTTCTTGCTGATGTGCGACTGACTCTGAAATTGGAAGTTACTCGGCAGAATTAAATAGCATTTTTTCACTTTCATAGCCCTACCATCAGCTGCTGAAAAGAGCAGCCACCTCAGATTGAAAGGAGCAAGAATGCTACTGTGCAATATGACTCTTCTACAGGGCTGCAATCCCCTTGAAAACTCAGTCTCTGCTGAATCGCGCGATTCTCAAGTTGAAATTTGCGTTAAACGTTATGGCCTATATTATCTGTTAACTGATCAAAACTGCATTTACCGTGAGTTTGAGTAAAATACAAGGGCAATGAGTTAATATGTATGGCCCTTTAAAACACGGAAGATTTTATAGATAAGCATCATTAATGTTGGAAAGTGCCCTTTAAGAACATTCCTATTGACTGAAAATTGGAAAGAGGAAGTAGAAAGTATGCCCTAACAAAAGCCCTGCCAAAAGCTGCTAATTTTTATGCTGAATACCCTTAATAATCCCTTATAAAAACAATGGACCTCTAAAGAAGCATTGCATCTTTTACTATAAGGCATATTCGAGCATCTGCTCAACAAACCAATATTTTACTTTAGCTATACCCATCATTGAATCTGAAAGAAGCCATGTTCTCACCTAGGGAGTCTCTTTTCAACTATCAATATTGTTTATTGATTAGACTGACAGTTAACCCGTTGCAGTTTTAGACTGTAATCAGGGCACTCATATAATTTCTAGCCCCTCAAAATCCTTTTAACCAATGAACAATAGCAGATTACTGGTGAAGGCTCCACGTTGTGTACTGATTAACAATTAGTAGAAGTAAGCAGTGAACGGAGCAGAAAAAAAATGTAACCGGTGGCGGTTTTAGGCTTAATTTGGACAGTGCTGTAGCCCACGGTCCCGCGCTCAAGAAAGGCCCCACGCTGTTACCTCAGAATTTTTTTCAAAATCCTTTAACGGTGATTTGAGAAAGGATGAGGAATCACAACTAACCACAAAAATAGAACTAGAACCAAATTTTTATTTAAAAGTCAAAACCCACAGCAAAAGGAAACGGCTGCCAGTGATTTTGATCGCATTCGATGTATACACAAGCTGCACGTCATATAAAAATTATTCCACACAATAGGCACTGTGAAAGCCCCATATTATGTGAGCTATATGGGATGAGGAAATATTGACAATAACACTTTTCTTTAATAGGGCCCCACACGTCGGAAAACGGTTCCTGCATAAAACCAAGTATGAATTTCTTCTTCAAAGAAAACTTTAAACTGAAGAGGTTATGTTTCACAAACCTGATTCCAAAATTTTAAAAAGAATGACGGCTGAAGTGCTGATGCCACCTTTTCACGGCTAGATAGTCACGAATCATCTCGAAGAACCTTGAAGGATAATATATTGCTTACTGTATCAACATATGTTGTCTCGTACTTAATTATATGTCTCTTTGCTGTTCCATTCACTGCTTATTTCCAATGATTGTAAATTAGTATGCAGCGTTAGTGCCTTCACCAGTACTCTGCTATTGCTCATCGTTGAAAAGGATGATGTTTTTATGACTATTGTCATTGATGTACCTCGTTGGCATCAGGTCAATGTACTCTATTGTTCATCGTTTAAAACGATTCGGAAGGGGGACTACAAAGTAAATGAGCGCCGTAATGAGTTATGTAAGAGGAATGTGAAAATATTCCTCAAAAGGTCATGAAAAATGGCTTCGTTTTCCGCCTGGATTATCAAGTATAGAAGTAAGATGTTAAGTAACACGGCCGATAAGAAGAAATATGAAATATCAACGAATGATTCTGAATCGTGATACAAACTGAGTCAGTTGAGTTGCGTTTAAGAACGGGACTGACTGTAATAATTGCAACTATGGCTTATGGTTTCGAAGTCGCTGACCTATACAGATCTGATTAGATCTAATGTCGGAATTTCAAAATCTCACGGGGCACTGGTCTGTGTTGAAGAACGCTTGAAGGAATATCATAAAATGTCTTTGAAGGTATTGCTTACCTCTTTTCACTAGTTCCAACCAATCACTTCGGAATATCATTTAGGTCCCGAAAGGCATGTGGAGCCATATTAACTCATCGCCTATAATCATTCCATGTTCTGCTTCGCCTGTTCTATCAAAGCATCCTGTTAAATGGATCCATAATCTCTAATTGACCTGTAAAAGAACAATCCTCTTCGATGTAAAATTGAATTGAATCGATTCTAAAGAGCAGTCATTACGAATTTTATCATTTCTCATTCTTCTTGGTGTACAAAAGGTAGGTCAATTTGGTAGCCAACAATCTCGAGCGAAAATTATCAAGAGTATACTTTTAACTCTTCATCCATCAGAATATTTACAATGCAATTCCCAAAAGAATTAGGAATCACACGTAACAAATAGCGTCTACAGTGCAACTGACTGATTACAGAAAATGCACTACATCTAATACAAACTACACGAAACTACACAAAAATACAAACCGATTCAGAGTTTAGAATAACTAGAAGATTAATCATCAGGCAAAGGTAATGGTGATGACACTAGTTACTCATAAGGTCATGATTGCACAAACAGAACATGAAAACGAGACTATTAAGTAAATACACAATGGAAACATGATAGAAATCAGGTGAGTCACAGCATACTTGGAAAATATGCAACAAGCGAAACTAGAATAATAATGAACCTACGAAATGAATGAATAATACTATCATGATAGTGTTTTATGTTGGAATTCATGTTAATTATGCGCCAACCATTATGAGGCTATGTCAGGACAACGAGGTCATGACGTCAATACCAC
>JAAAKL020003510.1:0-22973 GCA_010016065.2 Carybdea cf. marsupialis auct. non (Linnaeus, 1758)
GATGCTGTATATGAGCAAAAGTACATTTTTGTAGGTGCAGTATGATCCAATGTTTTAAGTCAAGAGTAAAGAAACTCCCAATATTCCTATCATGGAATAATTTGTGCATATTCGGAAAGAACGTAAAATTTCTGACTACATAGATGAGGTGAGAAACAAGATCACGGACATAACGAACTTCTATTTTAAGCCGATCGATAGATTATCTCTCATACCCCTCAATAAACCCTTGGTTTTTTATACACTTACAACAAAATTTGCTGGGATTTTTCAGTGTGACCTGTCGGAGACGTGAATATCGAAAAAAAGTAGACTCGGTGATTTTAAAGTTATCCTAAAAATGAGACGCTGTTTGTGTTATCCTTTTAAAATTATTCCTACCTCGACAACAGTTGAGACATAACTTTCAATACACCCCAAATAGTTAATTCATTTCATAGTGAGTTATTCACAAAAACGAAAAAGCTACATATTGTAATATATCACTTTACAACAGAGCGCCTTGACCTGGATTTGACCTTATACCCAAAGCCTGGATTAATAATTAAGGAACTTAATAATTAAGGCACAAAAATACGCCTTATAGTCTCTAATGATGAATAAGAACGATCATGGAAATGTTTAGCTAGCTCGTCAGAAAATAACTATAGTGGTTAACAACACCCTCTTTGCGTGCTACAAGAAGATAATTAGAACATGGTAGTCCCTCCATTGTTCAAACGCTGCTAGGAACCTGACACGAAGACTCATGTCTTTCAAACTGCAGAAAATCTCCTAAAATTAGTAACTGGAGGCATGAATTTCATTGTTAGATCCGCTTGTAGGAAATTATTTATATGAAACAAAGAAAACATGAGAAATTTTACCTGATTATGTGTCGATCAAATAGTGCAGTGCCCTTTTAGTATCTAGCTGCACGGTAGGAACGTTTTATAAAACTTAGTGCAACATCAGATCTAAGCACTAAAAATTCGCCAAATTAAATGAAGAAAACGTACGGCTTCCTGTTATATCAGGATTAACTTTCATTTTGGTTTCTTCTAGCTTGAGCTAGTTTCATTAGCTAGAAAGTATTGTGGTAGTGGATTCATTTTGGATTAGTAGGAGGCCCACTACGCGCACTATCATAGGAATAAAATATAAATGTCGAGAGTTGATTATACAAATATCTGAAGGCAGCTAACTATCATGTTTTCTGTAGACACGGTAAGGTATGGAATAACGATGATGTTTTATAGTTTTACTAAGTCTGTTTATAAATATTCCGTTTATCTACAAACGTTTCAGATGATAATAGACGAATTATTTCAAGAGAGATGCCAAAGTATAAAGAAGTCTAAAATGTTTAGAATTGCGTCTCCTTCAACTTGTACACATTTCTTACTCCTAAGGCATAAACACAATGAAGTCGCTTTACAACGTGTATTAATTTCAGTGTAATGCTTTGGGGTTTTTTAGTACTGAAGTTTTGCAGGAGGATATGCCATAAGAATCAGAGATTCCAATTATTTACGTGTGTGTCTTAGAGTTTCAGAGTTTACCTATACTGTACATTTTTTCATGTTAAACTGTACCTGCTTTATTTCCGTCTAATTAATATTTTCATGACAATGGCATCCTTTCACTACTGCTCTTGTTAAAATTCACTGCAGGCGAACTATCGAAATCAATTTATTTAAGTCAATATATACTTATCTTGCTCCTTCCACAGTGCGTATCTATAGTAAATGATAGTCACATAAATTTATACCTGTCAATCTTGTCGATTTAGTCGAAAGTTTATGCCAAATATTGACCTCAGCGGACTGCATATTTTGTTGAGTGGGAAGAAAACGGAGGAAAATGTTGAATATTGAATAAAAAATGAAAGCATTATTAATAAGAAATATATAATTGACATCTTTTAGATAAATAATACGTTAAAAGATAAAAGTATTTAATAGGAGATTAATAAATTCTAAAGGATAATTATCAAAATTAGAGAACCTGTTACAACATTCCTATGCTTAATTTTGCACCTACTGGAAGTTGCTGTTGTTCTTGTAATCCTTTGATTTACCAACGGTGATATGAAAATTGTTCAGTCTTTCTCCCAGATTACTGCGATTAGTCACAACAATTACTCGAACAGTTACTTCGATAACAAGATCAACTAGCCACCAAGGGTTTTGTTGGTCCAATGTGGAGGAGCAAGAATTATCATAAAAATTTGTACTCCGAATGCCATCAATTGCATTAGAAGCTACATTATTTGTGTAGGTCGAAGATTGCTCTGCAAGTTTTCCACTGGCAACATTCTGGAGGTCAAAGCGATCTGTCACACAAAGAAAGCAGTTATAGTCCAGTCATTATAATTGAGTACTGAAAAAAGCTTCTCTCTGCTGAATATTCATCAATGAAACAGAATGAAGTAAATGCAATAATTCGGCATGTGTAACATTGACTTTCATCGACATGTTTAATGAGCAAGTGGGTCATATTGTACTTAATTGTAATTACTCAAACTATACACGAATAGAATAATACATCTGTGTCAGATATAACCTTGTGGAATACATAGCTATGTACTTTGAAACTTTAATGCCTTAGCCAATTGGTCTCAGGCTCTCTTGAAAGTAAGGTAGAAAGGGTCTTCATTGGACAAGAACGTCGTTGCAAACAAAATATAGTAACCGTTTAGGTGCTTGAGCCCTTTGGGGAAATTGATATTTAAGGCTCTCATTATAACCATCATTAAGCAGATGGTAAAAAATGTTAACAATCTCTCTCATTTCGTACGTACGTGTTTTATACATGACAATTTCAAGGAAATTTATTTTTCATTTGATTCGTAGACATCATATACTTTCTGACGTCAACTTTGAAGTCCCATCCCGCGAAATGATCATAGCTGACCATACCAAGCTCTGCTGCTAGGAGTAGCAAAAGAATATATGACATGCAGTCCTAGGAAGAGCAACTGCAGATTGTTTACAGTTAGTAAACTTGATAAATCTAAAGACAGCAAGGTGAAACGGGTTTTATCACAACAAATTCAAAATTATGTTGTCCCGTTAGTAGATCCTAGAGCATTGTGATTAATAAATTAACCTATAGATTTGGCTGTACAAAGCTGAGATCAGTGAGTGTAACTGCAAAATGTTGCAAGGAAACTGGTCGGGACTGATAAAAATTGCAAATTGTCCTACATATTATAATAATATTGACTAACTAGCATCAGTGCTATATTTGTTACACACTGTAATGTTTGGAATATAAGCCCATACCTTGACTTGTTATAATTACAACTCATTTTTGATTCAAAAAACAATATTTCATACCTGTAAATTCTAAACACGTATTCACCTATACCGGCATGTTCTCCACGAACAAAGATGCTGTCTATACACTGGTACGCCTTATCTGAAGACGTGGGTAAGCATTCAAAGTTTACATTGTGCGGCAGATTATATAAGTTAAGAGACACAAATAAGGATCTATTATAAATTGTAAGGAAGTAGGCACATTCTATTGTGTCATACTAAATAAAAGACATTCAAACTAATAACAAGTATGAAGAAACCAGACTATCGGAAAATTTGCATCAGAGATTGCCTCGTGACATAAAATATTTTAAGCCTTTTAAAATACATTCGTGTCCAAAACTCGTAAGAATTTATTTAACTAAATCTAATTTCTTTCAGTTCAATTTCCACTGTTTATTGACGCTGGATGAAAACAAAATATCATTACAATTCTTTCTACTTATGACATTATTGATTTTTTCTAAAACATTGAGAAAGTAATAAACACCACCTCACACTGAATCGAATCCCAGGCTCCGATAAAAATATTTCCCTACTAGTTTAAAATTAAGTTGGGCTGCATTACTCCATGAAACCCATTGATTAATAAAAAGACTTCATTAAGAAAGGGGGCAAATGTTTAGTATCAATTACATATTATTTACTTTTGCAACTCAAAATACTACTACTTCCTGATAAGTCCCAAACAGATGCGTACCTACCCGCTTAACTATTAAATTGTGCAATTGCATTGACGGTAGAATTTGCAAGTAATGATTGAGAGCTAAACTTGAATTAAACGCAAACACTACCCGGACGCTTGTTTCTTTCAAAGTACTAGCAACATCTGAGTTTCTTCTGTCAACCGTACATCTGATCTCTTTTATATAAACTGTATTCGTTACCATGCTTAAACATTCTTAGAAAAAGGCTTCTTGAAAAAAAACTTAATTGATCATTTTCACAGCTTCAATAGCTATTTCCATCATGTCGTCGAGTCATCATCAAAATAATCATCGTCGTGTAGTCCTGATCGCCAACGTACCACTCCATGGTCATCGCTTTTAAACTGTCATAACTACAACCTACTCTTGATAAATTATCAACTTTTAACTCTTCTCGATTGTAATTCTTCCGGTATCTCTGGCATCGGCTACCTTGTTCCTCTCCTTTTGCATAAGCATAACTGGAAAACTAAAACTTAATAATTTTTAACATCACTCTCCCGACACGAGGTCTTTACCACAACAATTTAGTCATCACTTTTCTATAAAAGGTCCCACCAGGGCAACCGTACATTAGATGATATTTAAAGCAAATTACCTTTCACTTTTCGACTGTTAAATCAGAACAAAAAACCTTTAAGAACCACATTTCAAATTGTATTTCTTCATAAAAATCCTTGAACCAAAAGCTTGATAATCATTTTGGTATAAACGATTTGCCTGTACCTTTTCTGCAAGCATTGAAAATCCTGATCTTTATTTGTGACTCTGTCGAGTCATCTTACAAGTTTAATACATGTAGTTTTTACCTAAATTTTGACGAAGAATCATCTTGGACAATTTCGATTATTTAGTAACTTATTGTAGGAAATTAACGAAGTCTTACATCAACGACACTTAAAAAAGGGCGAGTCAAATTAACGAGGTTAGACATTGAAATAATAATTGAATCAACGAGTTCAGTGAAACTAGGATACATGATGCATCTAATGAATACAGAAATAAAACAATTTTAAATGCATTCCGATTTTTCTTTCCTTACAACGACAGCAACCTATTCTGTCATAAAATGTCTAGCTGATAGCAATCCAGATTGCCTTGCTTCTTCTAAAACGTCAACAATTCCGTCCGCCCTTAAGCAAGTTATGATAATTTAACGCCCTTTTTGAGCCTGGAAAAATACGTGGGGATTTTTCATTAGGTTTGCGTGTACCGGCTTTAACGTTGAAAGGCAAAGATCTACCAGTAGGAATGGCGTCACATTACAAAATTTAAGTATAATGAAGCAAAACGAGGACGCAATTGGCTCTTGTATTGGACGATGAAGACGCTTTTCAAGAATAACTTCAGTTTTTTTGTACACGGTCGCTTAAACGATAGATGCTTCCCTTAAAATAAAATGACCTTTTCTTTTCTAACGGAATTATTATCTACCCAGAAACTATTTAATGGCCTAGAAATTAACGTGACTTCTAGTTAACGGGTATTTTATTAACGCGAATTTTTAAACAACCGCGTTAATATAGTGCTGCGTTAATTTCCCGGAGCAAAATTTCGTTTGATCTGTATATCGAGAGTAAGATCTTCTTTTCAATACTTACCAAAGGAGTAGACTTCTACTTCACACAACGTTAAGACATCAACCCTCCTCAAGTTTACAAAAACGTATCGCCCAGTTGTGTATTGATTACAGTAAAAGTCCTTTTTTTCTCCAATGGATACAGTTTGGTTTTTTACGCATCTAAAAGTAAATGTAAGATTAAGAATTGCATCAATGTAATTACTAAATCACACTCCTTCAAAGTTTAATTTAAAAATATACAAGGAGCTGATGCTGTATTAAACCAACAATAAGGTAATCGCTCCTACAAAGACGCTTAAGCTAGTTTGTTTTTGTTTCTTGTTTTATTTTTTTCCTATTTTAAAAAGTAATTTAAATAGCGTGTGACAAACTTGTCGATTGTTTGGAGTGACTCTTTAATCGCTCAGATCCCCGACGTTTGCTAATCTGCTTATAAGAATGGATATTAGAATGAAACATTAAATGATGCCGATGTGACTGTAGATTCATACAACGTACGAAAGAACATGAAATGACGTGAAATGATAATAAAAAAGGAGGAAAGGAAAAATGCAAAATGAACAGAACTTCATTCTATTTTTATATAATAAACAAAACCTATCTCCACCATATCTAAGAAATATGACCATAACCATAAGTTTGATACTTTCTATTTTAAGTACCTTACGTGCCATCTTTTTCTATCGTAAAAACTTCGAGGTGTTGATATTTTTCTCTTTCTCTATTTAAGAATTAAAATTGATATTTAAGTTATGGACTGAAATTTTATTAATAAATTTTCCATTTTATAAATCCAGTGCCAAATAGGATCAGCCCTACCCTTTAGTTTTATGTACACAAGTTATCTTAATAATATTCTCCGATTAGAAGAAACTATTTAATAATTCCTGCTTTTGTATCAAATTAATCCTTTGAAGACATCATCTCATAGCAGATTAAACTTTAAAATAAGCATTTTACATACATTAGCCACACATCGTAAATATTTTACTGTAAGAAAGGCTTAGATAAACCTTTCCACAGGAAAATTCAAATTTTTTGACAATGCTAACTATCAAGAAAACTTAGTCAATAAACTCAGGCTTAAAACATTGTTGCCATAAAATAATAACAATAGATTTATCGCATGTGCAGTTGATGATAATCAGGGAAAAATTGACTTAACGATAGAGCACAAAGTGGCAGCTGCATAATAACTGAAGCAACACATTCGCCTTTTTTAGTTGAAACATATATATTGAAACATGTATATGATTAAGTGATATATTACAGTTATGTGTTATTGTATTCTCACGGTTACATGTTATGTAGCTGTAGCTAGCAATTTTGTGTACAAGAAAATGTTGACAAAACATAATAACAATAGATTTGTTACATGTGCAGTTGATGATAATCAGAGGGAAAATTGATTTAAAAATGGAGAACAAAAAGACTTTGCAAAGATAACTAAAGCAACACATTTACCTTTATTAAGTTGAAACATATATATCTGATAAAATGATATATTACAGTAATGTGTTCTATTTTTCTAAGTTTACATCTTAGGTAGCAGTAGAAAAATTGACTAAAAGATGGAGCACAAAGAGACGTTGCAAGGTAACTGAAGCAACTTATTTGCCTTTTAAAGTTGAAACATATAGGTGATAGAATAATATATTACAGTTATGCTTTATTATTTTCTCAAGGTTTCGTCGTAGGAAGCTGTAGCTGACATTTTTGCATCCTACTGTAAGCATCAAAATTATGCCATCCTCTCCAAAACCAATAGTTAAATCTATGACTTTCTATTTGAGAAATACATTGTCTTCTATTATAAAGATCTAGCAAAATTTGTCTTTCAATCCTTTAATAACTCAAAAGATCCTCAAATCTTTTGAGCTTAAAAAGTTATTGGTTTTGTCAATAGATGTTTGCATGCAACAATAAAATACATTTTTTAAAAATCAGTCTTCAATTCGAGTCTACCAGAGGTAAAATCCGATACCAGACAGTCTTCAATTCACATTCTGGCGCCAAGAGAGTATTTTTGCATACATTGTATTATATTGTACATTGTTTACCTAAAGAACATGGCTAATGGATCACTCCATAACTCTGGTCTCCACATATCAACAATAAGTGAAAATCTCGACTCTTACAAGCTGAATTTCAAGTTACTAAGCCACGTACTTTAAGATCTCCAATAGAAACTATGAAACCTAGCGCCCTCCAAGCTGTTGCAGATTCTTATGTTCGTTACCTCTACATAATCTTGAAGAACATCTTAAAGTACTAGGGTTAGTTCCTTGAAATTCAGTTCTTATATAGTCTGAAATGTAAAATAAATTGCAATTTATCTTTTGGCATCAAAATAATATCAGGTACATTACAATTACAGCCCATCGCCTAGATTAGAATGAAATGAAAATGAATGTGTAAGGCTACAGTATAGAACAGTAATAGAAAGCGAGGTGTTGCCTACGCAAGCAAATTTTGCTCAGTCTCAGTTAAATTAAAAGCATTTCAGTGCCATTGTTACCAACTGCACACGTGACCCTTGTAAATCATACTCTTCGCATTAGTTAACTTCCTTAGGTCCAATATATTTAATTAGGAACTTGACGTCTCCCTTTTGTCTGTACGTAAAATACTAGTCACTTCATCATGGCATTGGAAAAGACAATAATCGGCGCGTAGTCTCTGATGTTTGAGGGACCTCAAAGTCCTGTACTGTATGTCCATTAGTGCCTTAATTAGGAAAATAAGAGAACCTTCTTGCTGCACCTTATCATTGTATTAAAAATAAATGCGTTTTAATAATAAAAAGAGTATCATACCTGGAATTGTTTACATTGTCAAGTTCTAGATAATTACCAACAGTAATGTTGAAATCATATAATCTGTAACCCCAATAACCACCACGATTAGTAATGACAATGAGTCTAATAACAACATCAATTAATAGGTCCACTCTCCACCAAGGATGATTTTGTGAATTTGTATGTGTGCAGAAACCGTGTACAAGTTCTGTATCATGATTACCATCTACTGCTTTTGAGGCATCATAATTACTATGAAGTGAAGATTGAGTCGCAGGTTTGCCAGTGGCAACGTTCCTACGATCAAAAGAATCTGTAAGAAAAGTAAAGTAAAATTAAGAAGTTAGTACAGCGCAACTTTGTTTATTGATAACCTTTTTAGAGCCGCTACGTGACCATGGCGGTCATCAATAAACGGACCGTAAGAGTCTGCTTAGTAGGTCAAATGTACGGGTCTAACGTAGAAAGCAGAAACATTTCCTCTTCAGTACGATTATTTTCAGATTTTTATTAGAGACAGATCATTATAAACAACTATCCAAGGCAAGCTGTCTCGTTAAGTTCCGAAATTTATGTCACTGGCCGTTGTTTTTACAAAATCCCCAAAGGTGAAGTAATTTTTCACTACTAAATACTATTGCATTATTATATATAGTATATCTTTGTATCATGTATTATATGTATATGATATGTGATATATCATGTATCATATTATATATAATATATATGATATATCAAATATCATATAGTATATATCATATAGTATATATAATGCTAGGAATGTTCGGAGTCTGACTTGTAAAATACTTTGCTTGAACTCGTTTGAGAAGGTTATAGTGCTTTTAAAACAAAGGTGTTGAATGTTTTCTTATGGCATTCTACGCCTGTAGACTATTGATCAATGAGGAGGGAAAGTGATGACGTCACAAATAAAAAATTCTAAAAATAGTACGATTTGACTCCAGATATCAAAAGGCAAGTTTGGAATAAGCTGTTTGCGAGAATAGCAGACCCGTAGTGCATATAGTGTTTAAACTAGAGGCGTTTGAATCTCAAAATTATCTGGTCAAAACTCTGTTGATATTCCTCGGTTCCTTAAGTTAGGAAGCATCAAACAAGAGGGTTTTGTTAAAGAGATTCAAAACTTTGAAATCTGATATCTCGGTGTCGGGAAAGGGCATCACTCTCAATTCTGGCTATTGACGTTCTCACTAATAGGGTAACATAAAAATTGAGTTTTTCACTTTCCCACCGCATTGCCATTCGAACGATTTGCCCATTTCTTTTACATCTGATAAATGATCCCAAATATCACGTCACTGACCGACTAGGGTTGTGTCATTGTTCTACGTCCTGTCGCTCGTACGTCCTCACACAGTTAAGACAAGTATCGCGCAGAATAACCTTAGCTTTAGTAACTGTATTGGACATACTACCTATGGAGCATGCAATATGATCCCACTTTAAAATACTTGAAAACTCACAAAACGGGGTACCAATGCAATCTACCTATCAGAGTTAACCACGGTGTATTGAGAAGGACTTAAACAAGTCACTATCCAATTTTGTAGGTTCTTCTTTCTTTACTAATGTGCCCAAGTGCTTCTCGCAAAGTGCATTGCAACGCGAGACAAACAAGGATTTATTCAACGGTACAGATTCCAGTCAGGAGCGAGACACCACTACCACTCCAGAGAATGTCAGCAATATGTTAGCTTGTGCGTGGAAAGTTTGTGAACAGCATCCTTGTTGATTTGAAGAAATTAAGAACTTATTTTACGCGTGAAGATCAGAGAAGCAAAAACGATGTTTTGAAACAAAGCAAAACTGATGGAAGACATGCTAAGGGATGAGAGTAGCTATTATTTTTGTTTGTTTTGTTACTGCAATTGTAAGGGAATTTGTACAGCTCAATGTAGTGTTTTAAATAACTGATGTAGAGACATACGGCATTGTAAAGGGGACGCACTGTTTACCAATTACCAATACCAATTAGCAAGCTGCATTACCAATCTTTAAGGCAGCAAATGTATGAGAAAACTGGCGATCTCTGCCATCCATGTACAGCCCATTTCGGTGCAAAATTCCTTGCAGATAATAATATATTGCTACAAAAGCACATCGGCGACTAGTTCTTTAGTCCAAATATTGTCAATATCAAGTAACGATGTCAAGAAAGGTTCATGGAATCATTTGACCAAGTTGAGCAATGATTACTAAAAGAAACCCAAGTGCCTCAACGTCTTTATGGATTGTCATCTTCTAGGGTTTTTCCAAGACCGATTTACAACTTTCACTAAATTGCCATACTAACATGTTCTACTGCCTTATAAAGATAGCACCTAAGCTCAGTATAGTATTGCATTTTACAGTATACAATTGAAACAATGTAGAAAAACAGTTGGGTATAGATTTCATTGATTCCTTCTCAATTTCAGTTCTGACCACTTTGTACTCCGAGGAGTGTCAGACGAGAAAAGCTTTTCAGTGCTTAAATGTTTTCGCTACTTAATGCAGTTTTATTATTCTGTACCACTAACAAAGTTTTTAAACAAGAAAGAGTGCCACTTTCAGTTATTAGTGTTATTTCAGCGCCATGTCACCCTCGACAAGGTTTTCGCTTTTGGATACTGGATTGAAAATATGGAATTTATTTCGGAACCTATGATCCAGATTGGGAATTAGGACATCACGTCTGGCAAGCCTAATGAAGAACTAGTTTTGTGATTATAATCATCTACACAGGTTCAAGTGTAGTTGTAGATATTATGTGTGACCCGATGGCATCCTGGAGGCTGAAAATAGTGAATACCTTGAGCACCTCAAAGCTGGCGAGGGCTTCAACAGGCATGGCATTTCGGTTTAATCAATGAGATTTCAATTTTGTTACGGAGGGGTGCGAACCATTTGGGACGATATACAGTGGAGATGGAAGTCCAAGGTAGAAGGAAGAGGGGAAGACCAAGAAAGAGATGGAGAGATTGCGTGAGAGAAGATCTGCAGTGGAAGGGTTTAGATGAAGCCGAAGCGCAAAATAGAAATAGATGGAAACAGCTCATCCATAGCTGAGAAGAAGAAGAATGAGATTTCAATGGTATCAGTAAAAAACTTGTAAAAGTGAACGAGGTGTCTTAGCAGTTATTTCCCTATGCAAAATTATGGACTTGGTTGCAAGATTTATAAAAATTACACTTCAGGACTTTCAGTGTAAACCTGATATTATATTCAAACACGACTTTGTGAAGGCCTTTAATGCGGAGGGAAAGTGATGACGTGACAAATCAAAAGTTGTGAAAATAGTAAAATTTGACTCCAGAGGTCTAAATGCAACCCTAAAATAGGCTGTTTCCCAAATACCAGACCTGTAGTATATTTATTGTTTAAACTAGAGGCGTTGGAATTTCATAAATCTCTGGTCAAAGCTCTGTTGATATTCCTTGAATCTTTACGCTAAGATCCAACATTAAATGATAAGGTTTTTTTAGAGAGTTTAAAAACATTGAAAGCTGATATCCCGGTATTGGAAAAAGGCATCATCCCCAATTATGTTCATTGACGTTCTTACTATTAGAGAAACATAAAAATTGAGTAGTTTTCCATAAATCCAACATTTCCAACATCGTGACGTCTCACTATCCCTCCGCACACTGGTAGCTGTCTGGTTACTAGGTGAAAAGGATATTTGAAATGGCGGCTCTGGTCCGCTTTGCCTTTTCAAGAGAGAGGATTGTAGCTAGACAGCATTTCAGGTCCCAGGGGTAGTTTCTAGCAGATACACAGGTACTTTTCATGTTAGCGTCCATTAAAGGCATGGAAAATGACACACGTGGATCCAACGGATAGACTCTTGTGGAGGAAGGTACTGAAAACTAACGGTATTCCCGTGCAACCCCCTTAAAGGGGAAACGCCATGTTAAACGGATGGTGATGATGATAATGATGATTTGCATGAACGGGGAAAAACATTTATCAAGCTACTTTTTGAAGTGTGACCGGCATCTTAGGACAAGAAGAGCAGCCATGAGAATCAATGAGTTTTCAGTTATGAACTATACAGGCTTTCGTTACAGCTCTTTCTTGGCGATCCTTCTTGTATCTTTGCCTCGACCAACTTAAAATACCCACAAGGGTAATAGAAAATGGGCCCTTAATCGTGCATGTGCACATCGATACCCCTTGTATAGCAAATCATATATATCGCTTTTAAAAAGGGCTACCTGGCGCTTTTAATATGTCTGTCGTTGCCGCTAATCTACCGCGGGACATCCTTGAGGATTTTTCACTTGCTTTCGACCTGCCACTTACTAATCGGGGTGAACATAAGCTTCCGTATAGATACTCCTGAAGTTTGTACGGGACATAACAGCGACAGAATGAATCGAATACATCAGCATGGATGCAATGCGGCCCCTGTTGCTGCATTTGGTATGAAAACCTCGGCTGATGTGCCTTACTCAGATATAGTGTATCTTTATGAATTTCAAGTGCATATCATATCATAAATTACGCTGACGATAGGTTATGCCGGTTTTCATGTGCCACAAGCTGTACTAACCACATCCTGCTCTCTTCTCTGGTTTTATTAGGTTAAGTACACAGGAATAATACAATAAATATTTACAGTATTTCGCAAGACGAGGTGGCCGAGTGGTTAAGGCGATGGACTGCTAATCCATTGGGCTCTGCCCGCGTGGGTTCGAATCCCATCCTCGTCGAAAGGAATTTCTTTTTTTATTTGAGATCCGTTTCGTTTTACTTTCAAGGACAAGAAAAGATGTATAGCTTTAATCATTCAGATATCCTTGTCACTAGCACCACTCACTTGTTCCACTGTATAGGCAAGTCATATAGAATCGACAAAAGACAAGAAACTTACCTCGTTGTGACTTTTCACATCTGTACGTAAATTCTCCTACTTCTGTAACGGCCTCTCCGTGGTAAATTCTTAATCTCGAAAAGTCTCTTTTAAGTTCTTTTCTCTATGACCAGAACTGTCTTTTCTAAGTTTTTCTAGTTCTTTTCTCCATAACAAGAGTCAGAGAGGGCTCCAAGATGGAGATTGCGATGGGCTTGAAAAGCTCCTGGTTGGCTGCGTAGACCGCCGTTGTATAAATACTTCTGCGCCTTTAACTCCCAAAGGGCAGACTATTGGATTCAAACACCCAGGCATGTATTCCTTATACGTCCCTTTGAGGGTTGTGTATGTAACGCTTCGCTGTGCTTCTTCAGCGCACAGTATGTAGTGATAAAAAAGCTCCTAAAATCGTCTGGAAGTAGTCTGACAGAACCAGGGAGATGTCTGACTTCGCAATTCGATCTTTAATAACGTTATTGGATACGATCGACTTTTCAATCTTCTCTGTTTTTCTCGGCTTTTCTTATCAACTTTGTGTCTTGCACAGGCATTGTTTGAGCGGCTTACCGCTGGTATGTTTCAAAACTTCAGCAAATTGTTCTTTCCCAATCAACAACCAATAATTCGATGAAATTGAGTAATTCTAAAAATTAACCAGTTGAACTCGAATCGGCTTACATTCGAATGTCCTGTGATTTACAACACCGATGAACCATCAAGGTAGCGACAGGGTCTAACAATCTAGTTTCGTCACAAGGCATTTCTCAAACCATCATAATCACCTAATGCTGGTTTGTAGCGATTCTCCTCGCAAACCCTACCAATTTTCCTAGACGTTTTGCGTAGATCATCGATGCCTCTTACACCACTTGAAAAATTACTGATGTACAAAACCACAGGCGTACGGGACAACTTTTTTTTACAGAATTTTAGATCTCAGATTTTTAAGCAAATCCATATTTGGTTGTTTTAGGATATATTTTTCTTCAGCTTTTCTGCGACAAATATTATCCATTTTTGCCGAAAAACAGGGAATCCTTTTACACATGATTCCGATTTCCAGAAATTGGGGGGGGGGGGGCACATAGCCCTCCATGCTCCCTTCCCGTATGACTAAAGCTAAGTGTAATATAACATATTTGAACTTGTTACGTCAGGGGCCTATTCAATAGCGAGGGAGGGAGGCATCAGGCCCCGGGATCTTTCACTTCGTGTAAAAGTTAGGCGCTGCACTTTGAAAACTGAAGAATGGGACCTGTAGAACGCTTTTATTTCATACCTTCAAAATTTTGCCAGTATTTTGAACAATACTTTATTACGTTAAGGACCTGGAGCTCCCTGGATCACTTTTCTATCCGGAAAATTTTTCACCTGGAAGTTGTACGTCCCAAGTTTTTAGCGGTACGTGGCAAGTGACACGGCAAGGGTACATTGGCGTTGGCGCATGTTGATTTCAGACCAAAGTGACAGATTCTCATGTCGGACTCATATCTGAGCTCATTGAAAATCTATTTTCATCAGTTAATGCGACCAACATATGTGCCTTTTTAAAAGGCTGAAATAGTTTTCGTCTTCATGTGTGCTGTTTAATGTTGATGTCAGCAACAAAGAACCTCCTAGGAGGCAGAAAGTACCTCCTAGGAGGCAGAAGGTACCTCCTAGGAGGCAGGGAGACAAAACGAATCTCCAGAGGGACACAGAGAACTTTCTAAGACGCAAAAGGAACCTCCAGAGAGAAAATGAGAACCTTCAGAGCGACGAAAGAACCTTAAGAGAGGAAGAAAAACCTGGCTTCTTTTAAGCAAGAGCTTCCGGAAAGCCCAAAAGAATCTTCCGAAAGACAAAAAAAACTCCAGTGTCAAAAAAGGCTCCCAAGAGACTGAAAATCTCCAGAGGCAAAGACAACCTCTGCAGCGGCAAAAAGGCTCCCATGAGACAAAAAAGTTCCAGAAATGGCAACTACCCATAAATTACTAGTTTAATCTCCTCTGAGATAAATTATCAGTGCCATTTCAAGGAGTTAATGAAATAAACTGTTCCAATCGCATTATCAATTAGTGATTAGGTAAGTTTAGAATGAAAACACAAGTACAAGTCAAATTTTGTCTATCTAGTCTTTCATTGAAGAACTTTTCTCGCCAAAGTTTTTTCCACATTAAGTGCATTGCTGCTATGAATGTTTTCCAACTGTACGTTTTCCATTTGGTGTCATTATAAAATTGCAAAAGTATATGTGAGTTGGTTTGTTTGTTGGTTTGAAGAGCTTCATGGTAAGCCAATTTTCTACTCTTGGTGTGAAGAAAGGAAATGTGCATTATGGTAGGGTCCTCGGGGATGATGGCCAGCTCCAACTTACTTTCGTCAAGATTAAACACCATGCCCAATTGTGCTTCAACAGCTGACAAGTCCGACAAGGAAATAAGCCGACTGAGAATCAAACAAGCGCACGCCGACAAAGACCCTGTGGACGTGCCTAACAACCTAACCAGGGTTCTAATGTCTATCAACATTTCTACACCTCAACCACATTGTAACAGTGTTTATCCCGTATTGTCACCGTCAAAACCATTTAAGCATGCTTCCTTCAATTTAATTCAAAAGATATCTTGTTCCTAACCTGTCAAGGCATCTGCGAGAGATCATCTCACGATGAACGTACCTCAAGAGGGCTACTTGTGTATTCTTGTACATACCTCTGTAACAAGTAGACTGGATATTAACAATATTCTGTGTTATGGTCTTGCCAAGTCAACTATGCAGAAATAGCAGTGTATACAGAATGCAGCTGCTGGACTTGTAGTCAGGAAGCGGAACTTTGACCATTTAACGCTAATTTTGAAGTACATTGGCCACAGGTTCATTATTGTGTAAATTTAAATATTCTTTTATTGGCTATTAATTATCTCGATAGCTTAGGTCAGCATATTTCAAAAATATTTTACAATTTTACTTGCCATCGAGGTGATCTTCTCAGCATCCTTCGAGAACCTTGCAAGAATATTTAGTCTTACGGTTCCAAAGCCATTTACGCAGCGGGTTCATTCCTTCGGAAAGCCCTTTAGGTAGGTATCAAAGAAAATAATAATCTAATTTGCGTTTCTAAATGCTATAGAGAAGAAAAAATTTCCAAGGTGTAGGGTGGGCACACCAACATTAGCTACTGCTGTAATACGAAATGTCCGGGCTCAGACAGGAAATTTCTACTACATGACATAAGCGGAAGGAAATGCTAAGATTGGGGCTCTACAGACTACAACAATACCAGCATACTGCTTCATGCAACAACATCTGATAATCACCAAATGAGCAGGTGTTCCCTCTTACGATAGTGGATTAACACTGCCTAATTGACTGTTTCCGAATAATTAAAACAATATTTTGTAGCCTCCACTCCCCTACGTAAAAGCTAGTTCCAGAATAATAACTTGAGGAATTCAGAGAGGAAAGCAAAACATAAGACACATCTCAAAACACTAGACAGGTTCTTCTGAACAACTCTTTGTGCTCCTCTCGTTATATTAAAGGAAGAAGATACATCATATGGTGACTGAGAGTTGAGGGACGTATGACACCGCTGAAAATATTGGGAATAGCTGGTAAGTTTAAGAAAGGTAACTAAAATGTATTTGAAAGCAAATCTATTAGTTTATGCAGGTATCTCAGTATTTGAATTCGTACATTTCAATTTAAAACTCTGACAAATTTTCTGTCGTGCAATATCTGATTATGAGAAATGGGAAGCACCATGCTACTTTCATTCACTCGTGCCTTTAAATGGAGTTTGCTAAAAAATTCTCCAGGGATGTATCAACATGTGTGTGTCACCTCTCTAAGGCAAGGGTCCAAAAACTGGAACGGATGAAACTTCTATGCAGGGATGGAGATACGTCCCACATAACTATCTATCTACGCCTAACCACAAGACTAGTTTTCAGTTTTTCCTAATGAAACAACTCATAATTGGGGATGAAGAATGAATATGTTACCATTATCTGTAATCAGAAGTATGGGTGGGATCGACTAGTGCATTACATTACTGTAAAAATCTCTTACGAAGAATGGACCCGATTTGAAATCTATTTAAGCATGTTACCTGCCCTTATACGACTAACGATCTTGAGTACATCAATATAATGCTAACCCTTATTTTCTGACCAGTACACTTTCAACACTCTACTCCTGTATCTTCTTCTCTTAAACTACAACAAGAAAAAAATCAGAATTTTGTCAACTCTATTTAAGAACCTTTCTTACTTTGAAAACCTAACACGTGTCTTGCATTGGAAGGCAGCCTACTACCCCTTGTTCGGTTTGAACCAAATAATGACATCACCAAAACAATAGCTCCTCGCTTTCTGTTGGCCACCCAACCCCCTCCGAGCAGCCTCAGGGGGTACATACTCTTTAATTGACCCCCAATAACTAAGTGCTGCAATCCCTTGCCCACCTTCATGTTATGTTTGATGTCAAGTTGTGCATTAACACAGGTTCGGTCCTATTACTTGAGATCAACTCCAATCTTGTGATCACTTGAAGCTGCGGGTAATGATTTGAGAACAACAAGTAGTTAAATATTTGCTTTCTCTTTAATGGAATGATCCCCTACTAACCAATACCAGTAGCGACTACAAAAAATTCTCTCATCTCCCATCACTAAGAAGCGTTCGATGTCAAATGCACACAAAATGAAGATTTACCTGTATTATTACGTTTTTTCAAGAAAAAACAAATGGAAATCCAACCTGCATCCAATAAGCTCCATCATACAACTATCTGACTTTTACTTTCTTCATTCTCTTTCTTCATTATACTTAAGGTCTCGATTAATAAACAAGGAAGCTGCTGACAAAAACATTGTCTTCTTCTTGTCTTTTTTCTTAATCACGTCTATCATTGTGTGTTGCTACCAAGTATCACTAGACTGAATTGGGTTACTGTTAACCCCACTCGGAAAGCTGCAGGAGGTACTTCCAGTTACACTTTTTCAGATCTAGTCATCAAAGAACCTTCTGGCGAAATTGGAATGATGGAATTGTGGAGGAGAGATTGATTTTCTTGTAAAGGACCAGATAGCCAAGGCGAGAAAATAGCTATCTGATTTCTTTCATGTCATTTTCACTCTGGAAGGACATTGCATTGGACTTGCAGAGTCAAAGTATATCCGATAAGAGACATAATCTGACATGATAGTACGCTGGCATTAGTTTAACTGTGGCCAAGGCTGCATTCGGAGTGCGATGCTTTTATCACACAAACGATCACTGTTCAAGATGAAAAGGATAAGAGTCTGGTAAATGCACGGGTATTGATATATTTGCCTCTGGTGTCTTGACTTGTGGTGACTACTTTTCCCCTATTCATTCTATCTCTCACTCCTCGCCTCGTTCTCTAGGAGGGGGCTCTGTGGTGACTCTTAGTTGTCATTAGTATTGTAACATAGACAATACCGTAGATATAAATTGCTGTTAACGTCATTTCCTAATGATTGTTCCTTTTTTTCTTTGTAAAATATATTCATCTTTCTTGTAAATCCTCAGTTGCTACACACATTCTACTTGACTTCAACTTGATGCTGTTCGTAGTGATTCTTGTCGTGTGACTTAGGTAACTACATGATTTAACAGCTCATGCAGCCATTGCTGCCGCGAAGTCATAATTATAGGAGATCAAAACATCCTCCTATAGACTCTTTAATAATATATCGCGATGACAAATAATGGGCATTTTGTTCTGGGGAACCATTTTATCAGCCATTTCTTGCTAGGACCATTCGACGCAAAAGCCAATTACGGGAAGGAGAGTTTGAGCAAGCGATAACAGCAGAATAGTTTACAAGCTTCTTATATATGGAATATCATTAACAAATGCACTTGATGTAACTTGATCTCTATTAATCATACTATCATTGATATACTACTATAAAATATGATATATCTAGATATACCATAGATCATACTTTAAATTCAATTGAGTCACTAATTCGTCCTAACCACATAAATCTGCTTGCCTATAACGAATATCTAAATGGCCTTTGCTAACTAACTTGCCTTCCGTATACAGTTACTATAGAAACACCTAAAGATCCTAATGGTTCTGTACGCAAAATTGTTATGAATAGAATGTCTCTGTTTATCCATTTCTTGCTTACATAAAAAGTAATGTAAATCTTGCTACTCAAATTAACTGCTACATAAACAATTGCAGATTACATAGCACAGCATCATTTGAGCAGCACATTAAGCCATGTGACGAACAAGTTCAAATACTGCGAGCTGTGAGTGTGCCTGAAAAGTATAAAGTTGACCATTGCCTGTTGAGAAGTAGTTTTTTTTATACAAAATCGATTGCCTAAATCCGCCAAATGTTAATACATATAGGCCACCGAGCCATATATCTAACATTTACGTGCAGCTTTCTCCAGTCTGTAACCTACAGGTCTGGGTTGGCAACATTCGAAAAAGAAAGGCGAACAGTTTAAGTACTGCCTTATCTTCATTACCTTGCATGGTTAGTACGATTGTTAAAATAACGAGGCCTAATCATTCTTCTCAAAAATCATGTTGCGTATCACATCCAACGCCTTCAAATGCCAAGTTTGACGTGTATTCTTCGGCCTGCCTACCCTCTCTCTACTAACATAATTACAGCCGTCACTTAACAGTTGGGTCCTTGAGAACCTGGATTACTCAAAGGTTAAGACCGCGTTTACACGAGAGCGGATCCAAATGGATCCGTACCCAAACTGGTACGGATCGGCCTTGTGTTTACACGAGAGCTAGTGGATCCGATCTCATTTGGATCTGCTATCCGTGCTCGTTTGGGATCGCTTTAAAAGCAGGTCTCGTCTGGCTCCGGTACCAGACAGGTCTGGCGTCTCTCTAAGTTTTGCCACTCATGACTTAAACGGATTATGGCAACTGATCAGACAAAGGGTAGAACAGTGCTCTTCTCGTTAAAGTAGTATCAGATTACAAACCAAACAACTTGAGCAGGTTTACTCTTCCCGCCCAATATTAAAAACTATTTCCACGCATGCGCTTTAAAGCGGATCAAAATGGATCCGATCTCATCTAAACGCATGTCAATTTTGGAACCGTGCCCGTGTAAACGCCTGCAAAAACGAGTACGGATCCAAATGGATCCGCTCCCAGATGGATCCGATCTCGTATAAACGGGGTCTAAGTCGCTGGAGAAATTATGTTGACTTTAAATGTCACAACCTTGAAAATCGGAGGCACACTTTGTAGACCAACTAGAAACATAATGGATTGTTTCATGTATGCCCGGTGACACTCTAAATTACTTTTCTGTGTGAGCTACCTCAAGGAGGGCTTTTTTCTTAGACCATACAAGGACCATGAAAGGTATCATGCGATGGAAGCAGTCAAACTATTAAGGAGTGGCTCCCTAGTCTGTCAATTAGGACCCTGGCGAGCAGTGGAAGTGATACTGAAAATACCCCGAACATATACGAAGATCACAAAACTGGTTAACAAAAATGCGATGGGTAGCTAGGGAATAATAAGAATGCGCCTTCTGTTGGACTGCCAGGCGAAGGGCACCACCGATAGTACTGCTCTCTTTTGCTAACAAATATTCATTTCTGTGGTGCAATTCACTTTACTGTCTCGCTTCTTCATGTGCTGTTTCACTATCCATTCGCTGATCACTTTGTATAGGCGTATTACTTCCAAAATTATTCACATGGCTTCAAAGTTTTCCTACCTTAAAAAACTTGCTGATTCATGTGTGTCTACAAAAATATAAATTCACTTCATGATAGACGATCTACTTTTGACTTGTTACCGATGAAGCATTCCAAAGTGAGCCACATGGCTCCTATAAAAGGGAAAAACTACTTGGGCTCCGACTGTATACGAATCAAAGAAAACCTAAAGATGATAGCATAAAATAATAACGATGAACTGCAATAACAGTCTACAAAGTGACTGCATGGGTATATCTTTTAACTGTACCTTCTATAAGAAAACATAGATGTACACAAGGGCGGTTTTAAAAATTTAGATGCACTCTTGTTCAGTTCCAATTTTGATAGGCTGTTACAAACACAAAGCAAGGAAATGTTTCCCTCATTCCCCTACGTATGCCATTACCACGATTTGTTTTATGCAGAGTGTTAGACATGATAAAACCATTTCAGTACAAAACTGGTTTTATTACTTCACGCAAGTACAAGTGTTTGCTATACCGTAAGTCAAAATGGCGGCGCAAAATTACTAAACCGAAGTGTGCAGCTGTTCTGTGAGGGGCTGAACCCTAAAAACTTGGGGATTTTTACAGACTCCTCTGCCTTGGGGCGGTAGAACGCAGAACATAATTATCAAATTGGCTTTATCTTCTCCAAATTAGTTCAGATTCGGCAGCAGTGGTCATGAGCCCCTCTTCTACTAAGTTTAAAAATCATCATTTCCGCGTGAAATTATGATGACGTGAGCCCTTTTTTTCTGATAAAGGCAAAAATTCTTCGTGTTTCCTATGTTCCGCAAAAACGGCAGCTAGCTATTTAATATTCTCAAATTCAGATTAATGGTTCACTGCGCGTGCTTTGGATAAGATGGCAGCGATAAAATTTCAATTAAAGCAGCCAATAAGAGACCATTTTAAGCTACTTTTGCGTTCACTACGGTTGAAAGATGAAGAGGTCATTGGAAACGGAGTATGATTGGAAAAGGAGGCGGGGTGCTGACAGACCTTAGCAGCCTTAGTGGGGTTAACATGCTACACACTGCCTCCGAAAGTATGGTGGTAGGGGGCGTAACATACAATTCAGTTGTAGGTGTCCTCAAATATACCTAGAACGCAACAGGTCTTATGCACTCCATTTCGTTATTTCCAAAGAACGGGAAATTGCTTAAGAAAGTAAAAAGAGAAAGTAGTGGATTTATGCTACTGATTATATGCATATACTGCTCTCTTCCTGAATACTCAATCAAGAAAATGTCGCCTCACCTTGGAAAGGAATCGGATGTGATCTTGTAAAGAATCATTGTGATCGCTTAAAGCACTGACGGTATCAGCCACTGACTCTCTTGGATGAACCTCGTTATCATATCTGTTGTACAGAGAAGTCCACAGCCTGTCCACGAGAAACAACACATAAGAAAGGGCTACTTTAGCAAGTATCTTTCGTCCTTTTACTTCAATCCTTTCTTTAAGGAAGGCAATAAGAAGCAATCACAAATCAAATCAAGTCTTCAATACACAAACTTATCGTACAAGCAGAAAAAACATCAAATTACTTGTTAAGGTCATGAAATAAAGTCACAACTACAAGGTACGAGCAAAAACGAATCAGCACTTGGAAGAAGACATGAATGATCAGTTTGTTTGCGCCGAGAATATATTTAGGATTGTTGTCATGGAAACTAATTACACTTTCTCTCCCTTTTACACTCCCTCTTCCCTTCCCCTAACAACAATACGTAACCACTGACAATATTTCCTTGATCATAACAAAATTCATTTAACGTCACCATCTTGCCATGCAGGAAAGCAACGCTGTCGAGATCAGATTTTCCGCGTAAACTCTTTAATACTATATTTGCATTGAAAGTATAGAGAAGAGAGGATTTGAAGATAGCAAGTTAGAAGAGACACTAGTGAAAAGTGAAAATGTCACCACCAGGATTCGAACCCGGGACCCATGCATTCGCGGCGTGATGCTCTACCAACTGAGCTATGGTGACCCGGTGATAACATAGTTCACTT
>JAAAKL020003511.1:0-22972 GCA_010016065.2 Carybdea cf. marsupialis auct. non (Linnaeus, 1758)
GTAGTTGTCACAAATGAAAATGGCGCTCTTCGTTTGCTTTTCGACCGAAACTGGCCAACTTTGGAAGGCAATTTCTCTCTATTGTGCACGTTAAATGATTGGGGGAAAGTACTTTCATGGAGTGTAACGTTCTCTAAAACAACTGGTGTAAAAATTAAGTAGGCACCAAAGGGGGGCAACGAAAATCATTTTCTAGGCATCTTTTGAGGCCAGAGCTCCTAGTCTATTACGGGGCTGCTGATCAATGTGTTTCATGGTCTCTGTAATACCATGACTACAGTGACGTCAACCTACACAATGCGAACATTCATTACAGGAAGGTAATGTAAAGGCTGATTTACACGCTGCGATTTGTCGGGGCGATTTAGTCACGTGACCAACACAATAGTAGTACGTGTGTAGTGTGTGTGTGAGTGTGTGTGTGAGTGTGTGTGTGTACGCGTGTGTAGCCTCCACGACACGCTCGACGATTTTGAGCACAAAACACTGTTTGGGATTTCATCTTGTTATAAACAGTAGGAGAAGATGAATAGGAAACCTTACTTGAGAATGGGAAATAAGCAATCACCTAGATTCTGGGGGCTGC
This sequence comes from Carybdea cf. marsupialis auct. non (Linnaeus, 1758), assembly GCA_010016065.2. Lineage (NCBI taxonomy): Eukaryota > Metazoa > Cnidaria > Cubozoa > Carybdeida > Carybdeidae > Carybdea > Carybdea cf. marsupialis auct. non (Linnaeus, 1758). The sequence continues at coordinate 587 of JAAAKL020003511.1, forward strand.
ATTCATCTGGATGGTATTATTGCTTTGCGCGAGAAACTATATAGTCATTTCGCTTGTTTGTTTATCATCAAAAAAGTCGACTGTGCTAAAATTGCAAACAAAACTCACGGCATTATCCTTTGATAGGCCTACAGAGTGTCCCTACAAGACGTTCCTGACAGTAATGTAGTTTCTGCTTTAGAGAAAGTCATGCTTCGTGACTTACAGGCGTCCATGTTTAAACTTTGAAGCACTACCATGACATCCAAAATCGGGAGTAAATCTGTTCAAATGTCAGACTTTCTAAAAATCGTCCCGATTCGTGCTGAGATGAACAACCATGAACTCTGGCTCCTGAACAATAGACGTACGTCATACCAACTGTGAGTCGGCCTGACAAAATCGTACCGTGTAAATCAGCCTTCACAATTATCAAATTCCAACAATGAACAAGGTGTAGCATTATATGTTTCTTTTAAATACACCAGTTATATCGCTGAAAAAGTTAAATGTCAACAGGGATTCAAACCCGAGATTCGCGCAGTCGAGACATGCTGCTCTAACCCATGGAGACTCTAATCGCCATTTTAGCCCCGTTCATCCACCGGTGGACATCTACACCCAGCTCTACTCAGTTTACAGACCTGCCTTTCTGCACCATGTGACTTGACCATAGCAGGACTCCCATCAGGCAAATCAATCAGTCCCAGGCCAATTACAAGTCACCACGTGTCATCGCAAGGAGTACAAGGTTTCTTTTTGTAATGTCTATCAGGTACATTCTCACTTCGTGAAAATCTTTTCTCTACCATCTGATTATTGGATTATCAAATAAAATCGTACCCGGTGCCCGTGGTGTACTTTATCATGCCATTACTGTGCCTCCCGTTATATCTAAAACCTTAAAACGAGAATCACTGCGATAGATATCTTTAACTACTTCTTCTGTATTCTTATGATGTGTTCTTAATTCAGATAAAAAAGGTTATTTGTGCAATGAAAGTAGTAATATTTCAACGGGTTTTAAGTTGCAGCGAAGCCCGGGGGCACGTAGAAAGTAGTACCTTAAATGCCTCTAAAAATCCACCAGACCCTACCCAATCAGTCATACACGAAGAAATGGACACAGAAAGGATACAATTCGCATGACCAACAACTGTTGACATGGTTGCAGAGCACAGGTTACGTTGATGCTCACCCTACATCTCGACCAACATTACCAGCGATCTAAAACTCTAAAATGTTTCCACAATCAGGACTTTCTGAATTACACGATGTTGTAAGACGGTTTTCAATACTCAAAACTAGTCAATTCTAGGTTCAATGCAGAGTAATTGTTTACCGACGTAGTTTGATATTGTTGGAACTGCCAATGTTTTCCCTTTGTTGATTTCATGATTCCCTTTCATTCCCTCTCTCAAGAGAATTTGTTATATGAGTAAATCTGCAGACCAGAAAGGAAAACAGTGGCTAATGTATGAAATAATTGAATATCTATTAAGTTAGATCAATATCATGCTTCATTAAGTGGGGTTTGTGAGTCTCTACATTATTTGCCAGGCAACGGTATTTTACCGACGCTACAATCTCGGACGAAACCCTTGACAGGATTTCACGGAAATCTGACCAAAACGGCAAAAATTTTGTAAGACAGTACCCACATAACAGGCGCTTTCATTGATGCTGTTACTTGGTATCTGTCCCTTTCCCTGTGGTATTAAGGGCTCAGGTATGTTGCTCTCCCAAATCGTTCTTTTCAAGATGATGAGGGGCACTGCTGGAGACACGGTTTTCTCCCAAGGAATTTCGGCTAGTGTTGTAGAACTTGACAGTCTTTCCTAACGAGGTACAATATGTTACCATCTGTAACGTCACTCTATGGTCGGCAACACTTTCTCGGGGAAAAAAAAAATTAGAAATCACCTTTTGAGCGGATTATCTTTTCCAAGAAAGCAAAATACATTTTCTATGATTTCATCTTTAAAATGTGACAATCTATCATACATTGACCGGAATTAACCAGTTTCCTAGACTGTTGACTAAAATTATTGAATTTCTCAGAGAGGTAGTTTTGTGGTTCCAACGATCTTTCCTACCTTTTTTCTGTTTGTGAACATAAGTCATTCAATACGGTATGGGCCCTGCTTCTGCTCCTCCTTCAGAAGCTACTTTGTGGAATACCCAGAATTCGCTTGTGGCTCGAGTATCTCTCACGATCCAAAAATATAATGAAGATTACTCTCAGAAAAACAGCTAAGGCCTGATAAAGTGCCATTGTTTCGTTGCACGGAATATACTGGAAGAGATCATGCAATATCAATCTCCGTCTTCGACACTTCGCATTTAGAAGCTTTTCCTACTCGTAGCATTACAAATTTCCTTGAGATTATCTACAGACCAAAATCTGCATGATTTCGAGCTGTAAAAATTACAAAAATGGAGGTAGTTGCCATCGAGCTGCTGATCTGTTACCACCTAAATACTACGAATTTATTGGATTAACAGCTTCATGTGAGAGACTCGTACTCCTTGAGCTAAAACTGGCAAGGTTTTGCTTCCGTTTAATTCCACCTCAACGCCAAAAATCACACATCACATCAAAATCACACAGGTAAACTCACACTTAAGAACCATCAGGCTAATGGAGATTATGTTAAATGTTTCCTGAACTATAGCACCAGGTCTTCTCAAGCTGGAGTAGTCTGCATACCAACATTTGGTCTGCTTGTCGGTTCAAGTAACCACTCTACCAACATTAGTATCATTTAACAGAGCTGTTCCGTAAAATGAACAAGGTCTATTCCGTTCCCTTCCTGTCTAAACTTAACAAAAATGCTGCTACTGTATCTTCTGTGCTCAATGAGTCAACGTTTCCCCCTCTTATTCCAAAACATGTTGTAATTTAAGACGCACACAGATGGACGCAATAACGAGCTAGGAGACTCGCTATTCTGAAATCACTGCCGTTACGAAAAAAATATCATACGTTCTCTTCAGCGAGGCAAATTCTGTCATCTACTCGATGAAAAATTCAAAACAGGAGTATAGAATGTAGTTGAACTAGATTACACAGGACGAAAATGACGGACAATTCGCACAATTTCTGTTGCAGGGGAAATTACTTCCGGAGTAAAGGGCAAAGGAAACATCAATAACATTGAGGCGATAAGCACAGCGATGTTCCGAATAGAAACATGTGTTTGATTCGTTTACTTTGGCCTTGAAGCGCTGAAACAAAGTCCATTCAGGTACTTTGAAAAGATTTCCTTCTTCTGAAATAACAGTTATAGCCGAAAGTAAACAACACCCAAAGCGAAGGCCTTACATCGAATTTGAGTAAACACGAAGTAGTAAATTGAACAGTGCCGCGAAATTCCGGTAATAGAAAAGTCCTTGTAAAAACAATGCTAAACATCGTGTCTAAACACTAACTTCATCCTATTCTAAATCCTTAAATCTCCCATAAATATTCCTTCCTTAAGGTCCCCAGCAGCCCAGAAAATCTATTGTACGGTCATCTAAAACGAATAAGAGCAACACATCACTGCACGGTGTATCAACAGTGGATGAGCAAGAATCGCCTGCCCAATACCTCATCTGAACTTCTACAGAAAAGAAATTTTGTAACATAATTGAATCATATGTACCATATGGATACATAACTTCGCTATCTTCTGTATTTTTAAAATATTTTTAATGACATGGGAAGAGGTCTTTTACTGCGCCAAGCATTATTAAGATTTAATTCGACACTGATTGACGTAAGCATTGTTGTAATACCCAGAATCGACGTCCAAATATCCATAGATGTACTGCGAAAGTTTCATATTATCTGGTGTGTGATAGGCCTACACACCTCAGTAAATACATCAACTTTAACAGTACTAAGGCGAACTTAAGAACATGCTGATAGGTCAGTCAATAACTGGGCTTTAGAAAGCTTTAATATGCCTTATGTATCGATATCAAACAGAGGACCACCCGCATTATCCCAATGCACAAAAGCGAGTCTTATGCCCAACGTCACGTGGTATACTAGTAGAACGCTGCAGAGGGTGCTCGTCCTGGCACACATTTGGTTAACTTAACCAATTTTAAATAATGACTGATTTAATACAGTAAGGCAAAAAATATTCAACGACAGTGGATTCACCCAAGGACAATGTCACAGCTGAATGCATCAACTTTGGGCATCCAAAGATCTTACAGTTATGGTCCTGTGTCTGGTCATGGGAACAGAATATTCTTGATTAAACAAGATATGTGCCAACCTGGTAGCTGCTACATTTTCCATTGCTTTATCGAATACTATTCGCTCTTATCAAAAAATGTGAGTTATCATACCTTTTCGACTATATAAGAACTTCTGTTTCTACAATCTCGCACTCTGCTCAGTTACGATATTGGGCAATACTGGAAAGATAAAATATGAAGTCAAAAGGCAAAAGAAAAAACCCCAACAAATAAAGCGTCATTGAAGTTGCATGAAGGTAAACCAATTGTGGAAGACATAATTCGACAACTTGTGCACTACAACGGACAAAAAGCGTCATTTACTTAATGTGGATACCATTTACAGGTTTCTCATGCATGGGACAAGATTTAACAGACATCTTTTCAAATTGTTCTCTCAGTTTCACTCTCAATTCCTGTCGCTTGCTTTGCACCACTTTTTTGTTTGCTTTAAAGGCTTTGATTTCTTGTTCCGAAATAAAGATCTCCTCCTCGGATAAACACGGATCCTACAAGAGAAAGAGATTTGTAAACATTTGACTCGCCAACTTTGAGCTTAAGCATTAATATTACAGTACCAGGTATGTCTTTAGCGTGAGCTAAACATCCGAAGCGGGATTAGACATTTTGACATACTTTCTAAATCTACATTGGTACTTAGTTAGGGTTGAAGTAAAACTTTTATGGAAAACAGAATGAGAAAAGAACGGGTGCAGGTTTTGATCCAGTACATATGATTTTCATATGACGTAGGGCAGATGACACGATTACCAGTCGCCTCCACTTAATTAGTTCAAAGGTGATTGGGTCATGGAAAATAGGTACATATATCATCTTTTCTGTACTTTGAAGGTTCATGTGTGTCCGTGTTAATTTCTAAAACGAAATGTTTGGATCGTATGCTTTATTGACACTTTGCAACCGTTTGAAAGATGTGGACATGACACACAAAATGTAAAAATATTTGTAAGATGATACAAATCAGATGAAACTGGAGAGAGCAACGTCCGAGGATTTTTCTACGGTTTTGGTTAACTCAACTCAACTGATAGAAAGCATACCGCGAGTGCATGTGCCGTGGCTTCAAATGCCATTAGCGACATATTTTCTAATATCTTTTAAAACTTTTAATTTCAAATCCGCTCTTCACAAAAGCACTTCTCGACTTTCAACGGGCTTTGTAGGGAATGATGGTCAGGGTGCTGGTCCTTCTGTGGTCAAGCCACATGGCGCAGAGAAGCTGCTGGTCTCCAAAATTGCAGAGAACTGGATGTCAATGTACATCTGTGGAGTATGGGAGCTGTTGTGGCAACTAGACTCATGGGAGTTTAACTAGCTCAGTCAGTAGAACACTCGGCGAGATTGTGTGGGTCACGGGTTTGATTTCCGATGACAAAGGAATATTCTGGTTCATAAGTACCTCTTACAAACTAACTTTAAGAAGATGTTGCCCACTGTTTACGTTTTAATGATATGCTCTGTTCATTGCCAAAACGGAGTATCACAGAGTAAGGTAACATTTTTTGTAGAGCCAAAGAATCCGCACTTTCTTGAAAGGGTAATCATCTGGTCAAATTTATAAAACCCTTTTTTAACGTTTATCGTTCTAATCTTAATAATCAGGAAGCCCCACTCGTGAAACGGCTTTTCTCTGGCGTATTTTTAACCCTACACCAGCCTTGCAATGCCAATCTCCCGACCATCTTCTAGCCAACTTTTGACTGTCACTTGAAGGTCACTTGACTTGTGAAACAGTTCAAACCGATCATCGTTCACTACGACAGTTGCACCAATATTGTTAACATCTGATAACATAAAGTCTGGAAATTTCTACTTTTTACCCATTCCTCTCCTATTCGGGGTATAGAATTCAAGAGCCCCTCCCCATGGCCACATTTATAAGATGTTCAACCTACTGACGGATGGAAACCATACTGACAATCTTTATTACTTTGCATTCAGAAGCTTTGGATGAAGTGAGTGATTGAAAATTGTGAATTTTTTACTTTCCCCTGAATGGAACTTTCTGTTTATACTCTGCAAATGCTTGGCCACACTAGAAGGCTTGCCATTAGGGTCACCTGACTTATTTTAGAGGTAATCCAATCTGCCGGTTACATATACGTTAACGCGATTTCGATTTCTCCCGGATACTTCCATCGGATGTTCCTCGCCTCTTTTGTTTCATCTATGATTTCTGATGATAAAATTATATTGTTACAAGACATCTTTTATTGTACACTTCCTGTATTTCCTTTAGAACTCCTAATTAAAGTTTTATTGGACAAAGGGAATTTTAAGTTTGGTGCTTTTCTTGGCAGTTTTGTGTTTCTGTTTAAGGTAAGTTTGACAAGGTTTTAATTTCTGCCATTTATTTTATTTTACCGTTTAGCCCTAACGCAACTGCTGAATCTCTGGTGCCTGTCTTGGATGAAAATACCCGTATTAGTGGCCCAAACTTTGTAAATAGAATGCGGTGGGAAAGTATGACGTCACGATTTTGAAAATGTTTGAACTACGGGGGAAACTCTACTTTCATGTTTCCCCATTAGTAAGAGCGTCAATGGCTAAATAGAGAGTGCTACCTTTTCCCAATACCGAGATATCGGCTTTCAAAGTTTTAAACCTTTTTAACAAAACCTTATTATTTGATGCTGGTTCCTGACTTTAGGAACCAAGGAATATTGGCAGAGTTCTGAGCGGAGATTTATGAGATTCAAGCGTCTCTATTTTAAACACTTTATACACTACTGGTCTGTTACGTTGTGAGACAGCCTATTCCAAAGCTGCCTTTCGTATCTGGAGGCAGATTGTACTATTTCTAAAACTTTTGAAATGTAGCGTCATCACTTTCCCTCCGCATTGTGAATTGACGAACGGAAAATGTCACCTAAATATGTTTATTAATGCTTGTTTTCTTTGGTACTTTTGCAATACTTATATATCTATTACACCGCCAATATTTACGCGATATGGTTCGCTCACTGAAACGTTATGATTGGCCATATTAAAATTCAAATGAAGATTTTACCTCCTCCTTCGATATCCCGAATCGCAACTCGCTACTGTTGCCTAAGTGCGTACATGTTGTCTAAAAGATATAGGCTACTAGGGACGGCCATTATATTGTTAAAAAATGGCAGTAAATTCTTTTGCAATAGTGAATGCGAAAACATTGTGTGTTATCACCATAAAGTGGTATTCGTCAAGACGGTGGCTTGTCATGGTATTTTAATATCTCTTGTTGCAATCGCGAGTTACAAAATGATATAAAGTTTTAGTGGGATATCGAATTTTGGATAAAGACAGAATGCTTTTGCCATTTCCGGGTGTGAAAGAGTCGAAGATAACAAGCGACCCATGAATTACTCTCAATTAAAATGCAGTCGTGGTAAACATTTCTAGCTTCAAGTGATCTGGAAGGGGTTAACCGTTCACAACTCACGCAGAGGGTTTCAAACATTCCAATAGATTTTTTCGCTTGCATCAATGAGAAGACTTTTAGTTTGCAGTACAGTGCGTTCAATGAGCCACTTAACCGTGACTTCATGTTCATATAAACACGACTCGTAAAAATTGCTTGCTTCAGACATGTAGAATATTTTAGGCCGAGCAAGTACCAGACTTGCAGGGTTTGTGTTGTCATGTATTACTATTTTATCCAAAACGCACCAGACTTGCAGGGCTTGTGTTGTCATGTATTACTATTTTATCCAAAGTTGTTTACGTTTTCGGCCTTTCAACTAATACGAACGAAACCTTGTGGAAACCCAAAACAGCAGCATGTGTTGTTTTGAGATTAGGCCTTTTAGTAGAACAGTTTTGTAGTGCTAATTAAAAACATGTAGTGGATGGTGTTATTAAGGCTTGCAACGCGTAAAATTGGGTAACATTTATAGACAGTGCCTTAATTTACTTTCCGTAATCACACTAGAGAACATTAATGCCCCTTGGTTTTGAGCGTTTATATAGGGTAATTTATTGCCGATTGATGTGTGTTACCTAGAACGTACGAGAGTAGTTACGGACCAGAGACATTTTGGTTGGTCATTGCCCTATGGCGATGTCTTAATATCAAATTAAGCCCCTAGTTTTATTTTCTACTTGTCGCTGAATAATCAGGAAGAACTCAAAAACTGTTTTGCAGTGAGAATGTGTGCAACCTTTACCACTTTAAGCTGCCAGCTTGACATCGCAAGGACTTTTTGATGAACTCCTCCACCAGGGTGATCTACATAGATTCTTTACATAGCAATACCATCCACTTTATTGAAAAATTGTAGTCTAGATAGAATGAAATAGCAAAACCCTTTTTCGTGCTATCTTACTGTTCAGTACCATAAACAATGTACAGTTTCTGTTAATGGTCATCAACACGCTCTGAAACGAAAGGAGTCTGTTGCAACTATCCTGTAAAACCATTCAGTTTCCATTTAGCTAAATAGCGATAAACTTAATTTGGGGTATTTGTTTAGCTTTTTCCGCTTGAGCCAGTTGATAGGTTAACCTACATGCCTTATCTATCCTAATTAGCGCCCGTGTCAGTTTTTAATGGGTACCTATTCGAGAGTTTAATTTAAGAGAACTTAATCGTTGAAATTATTATGATTTCAAAAGACTGAAATTTATAGGTGATTTCTAATTTTTGTGTAAACTCCCAAATCCTGTTAGCTTTTGCTAAAAGAACCAATAATTAAATACGTACCGGGAGCTATCATTAAAAATTTCGATATATTAATGACGTTGGCTAGTTAGTCAGGTCAAGTAAACAGGTGTTTAGGTCAATTTTCAGTGAGTTAAGACCATCAGCCTGCTTAAAGAAAACTTAACCGAAATCCGTCATGTTGTAGGCGCAAGTCTGATCAGTAGTTTCAGTGATAAGTAAGTATGATGGTTTATATAAGAGTGTTACTGTTACGTTCACAGAAAAATCACTGCATTGTTACTTTTGTTTGACAATGATCATAAGTTGTAATTATTTTCTAGTGCTCGGAATATTACTTGAAAGCTTACCGAGGAAAAAAGAATACTAACTCGTTAATAGCAGGTGAACTTATTATATTCTAGAAGCATTTGACGTTATAGTTATGTTATAGTAGTGATTCAGTCTTGTCATGTCACTGCTCTTCAGGGATTGAAATCGCAGTGTACACGATCCGCTAGTCTTTCTTAAAGGTGAAAGAAAACTCAAATGATGGGTACACTTATTTATTGAGATGTACCGTATTGTCTCTTTAAGAAAGTTTAGAAGATTCCAGAAACTGTGAGAGTGAACTGGAAAATGTTAATGCCTATTGATTACGTACTTAAAGGGCCGTCAAATTTTCGAACTTTGGAATTTAAATGTAAACTCACTGGAGACAATACACTCTTTAATTACTGCATGATTGAAGAGTAGTGGACGTCGCTCAAGTGAAGTTACTTTAAAAATCAACATCGTAAGGTTATAATTAAGAAATTGTAAATGCTAACTTCGTTGGTTTTTGTATAAGCACTAACACGCATTTAAGATGGGGAAGGGGTGTTGTAGTGGAAAATTACGCCTTATATCAGACGTAATTTATGAGCTCAGTGATACCTGTTGTTTAGCTATCAGGTGGTACTTGTCTTATAGTGGAACACAGCTGACAAGTGCTTCGATACCAATGCAAGTAGGAAAATGATGGAAAGAAGTGTAAAGAGAGTTTTCACCAAAAGAATTTCCTTTAATTTGAATTGTGTTTAGTGCCATATGTAAGAACTTTACATTGTACTCTGCTTGCTGCTCCAAATGAAGAGTCAATTGTTGTGCTCATAAATTTACTGGCTCTTGATCCCTCGCATGATCTCATGTTATACAGCATACTGTCACCGTTAACACCTATCCCTACTTTTTATAGGTTCGATTGCCGGGCTGTCATTTCTTTTCAGTAAAAGTAGTAGCATAGCTGTATATTTCATGTCCAAAGTAGCTGAGGTATGTCGTTTAAATTACATTTTGTCTTTATCGCAATATGTGGAGTGTTATTGATTTAGACCTGTGGGCATAAGGCGTTGATGCCAAGCATGACCTGTCTGTGGTGTGAAAGCTAATGATACATGTGTAAGTATTTCCGTCATAATCATTAGTACCATCATAATTGTCAGCGTAGTTATTATTAGCGTCATCAACATCACATCCATTATCATAATGATTTCAGTTGCATATGTAATGGCTTGATCATGATAAGCTTCAGTTTATTTGTTCATTCTGGTCAACACAATTATGGTTATCGATGACCATCATATATCTTTAGTTACGAATTAAAACTTAATGTGCTGATATTGTAGAAAAGATTAAACCTCATGTCGTCATACTGATAATGACGAAGGACTTTTCACCAATATAGGATTGGCGCATGAGGTAGGTAACAGAGACAAGCGACATTTCTCACTCATACATCAGAATGCTGCGTACAGCAACAGAAATCTAGGTATTTTACCACTTTTATGTATAAGTGAAGTTGTTAATACTGATCGTTGGTGTAAATAGTATTTGTTAAGAGTCGAACTCCGATAAAAGTGCCTTCTCGTGCCTTAAGGAACTTTCACGGCATTCCCCTTTTCTGATTTGAAACTGATTACCTGCACCTTCGTTTCCTCTAGATCGTTTACAAGGAAGTGTCAAAGCAAGGATATGCGCCATGGTTTTCGTCGGCAGACGTCTTGTTGTACTCCATATCAACAGGAATTATGTTTCATGCAGTAAGTATATTTACTGTATATGGTGACAATAAAGCCGGTGTTCCTATTATGTGGAAAATTCCGATGCGCTGACTTTGAACCAGAGAATAAAAGTAAGAATTGAAATAAGATTCAGTATTGGCTAGGCACTAAGGCCAATTTTGACACAGATATATTCAAAACTTAACCAAAATGTCTCTTAGAGAGAAAAGGTGGTCATGCTGTGTAACATATCTCTATCGTTAATAGAAGCTGAGTAGGATGGTATTAACAGAACAGAAATCATAGCTATAATATTGCAATGAGCGCCTCTCTCAATTCTTGGCAGCTCTAGGGGAACTCGCTGGCAGGGCCTATAGATCGTCCACAATAATGACAATAAGACTTACTGTTGCCACGATATATTTATCTGAGATCTATGACAGCGCTCATAGATCTCAGAGCTCTGTCACACACACAACATAAATTACAATACGCTGAACATTTATACTGAACTACTACAGCCATTCAAATTACAAATAGAACAGGAAGTGGAGGATGATTGGTTAGTAAAAGATCTGGGTGTTGTTAGTAGATTCGTGTCAGTTTACTATTGGTTAATGGTTATGCTACGTGTCATTTCCATTACAATATGCAGCGAACTACGGAGTTTACTTGAGCAGTTGTATTCTACCTCAAAAATCAATGTCTCCTTCCCATCACATTTTAATGTGTTCGTTAGCGGATGAACTACATATCTGTTTTATCAGCTGTTATCAGAGATCTCTATCAACTGAAATGCGTATTTTTGAGATACTTTTAGGCCGAACTTTTGACAGAACCTTTCACATCACAAGCATTACGAGAGAAATGATTTTCTTCTTCCAAAACATGTGTTCCTTGTTGAATCAACTGCAAGTCTTCTAGTTAAGTATGTATCCTTTCTTGTCCTGACTCCTAATTCCTGCAGACGGGAATACTTATGGTTCTTCAGGGAAGCTGCTTCTGGATTCCCTTCATTGCAAATGCAATTAGACGCTACTTCTATTGCACAAATTACACTATTTACGTCATTTTTAAGTACCAAACACGTGCCTAGTACCTGGTTCTATTCAAAGAGAGCTGGATCTTTCAATGGCTATGTTGTAATCTCCTGACATAACTTTATTATCTATTTCTTCAATTTCCTGCTCAGGGGTTTCTGTCGAGCGTCAATATCAGCGTTTATGACTTATTGATACGTTATTCTGTTTTTAGGCTGTGTTTGAGCCACACTCACTTCGACCAGCCTACTGGAATTTTCTCCTTAAATTGACCGGTAGAAGGTATGTTATTCTTATTTTTGAAATCTTCAAATAGATTCCTAGTTACCTACTAAACAATTTACGTAGTTTTTAGCCGTTTATAGGGGAAATATTTATTAATTTTTCGATACTGTTAACCAAGGGGGTATAAGAGCCCCTTTTCCGTCAAATACTCGTCGACGTGATAGAATAGAATCGAATATAGAGTAAGAACGAGCTGTGGAAGAAGATTTCTTTGAAACTTTGTAGGATTTATAACTAAAGAAGTGGGTTATTCGTAGTGAGATACGTTTACTATGTAGATGGTGATTGATCTACAGGTGGTACTAGGTGGTAACATTCTAGAAGGCGACAGAGACGTTTAGGTGCACAGCAAGTGTTTTTTTACAGATGTCAGATATATATCGGGTAGCACGGATGCTATATAATTTTGAAAGCTGTCTTGTATCCAACACTGTCCGTTATCGTGTAACTAAACGACCCATTGTATGCACGAAGTAATGCACTGCTTGGAGGAGAACCTAAATCGCCTTCCCATATGACTGGCGCACCCATTTTGCAACGTTAAATAACGCCCAAGGTTTGTGAGCACGATTATAAAACAGGAAAACATTGAGAGAACGGACGTGTTTGAAACAATATTACTAAATTTCATTTGCACTGGATGCTACTTGTACCAGCATAGTTTTTAGTTTTTCAGCGCTAAGGATTATGAGAAAGAACCTCGACAATGTCAACGTAACCTTCTATGAATTTACGTTTACGTTTCAGATTTAAAGACATGAACAGAAAGGAACTGGATATGTTTGGCTGCAATAGCTCAAAGATGTATCCAGACTTCGAACCCTTTGCAAAGCTGAAGAGCTCCTGACACGCTTCTGGTTCTTAGTCATATTTACAAATAATTTGCTTTAATCATGAATGAACGCGTTAAGGAGGCGTTTAATATCATGGTCGTAAAGATGTCCATTCATTTTTATTGTAGATTAGCATATTTTTTGTTAGTTATGAGATGCCGATTTGTTAAGCGTGATCATTTTGTACGGTAATGTGTGCCATTTTCTTTTCTTTTTAAGAATCCAGTATATGAGACCTTGATGATCTCAAACGTAAACCATAAGGTAGCATTATGTAGCTCAGCCGCTACACGCACGTTTGATACTAGTTTTCATTCAAATTTCAAAGTTATCGTATCTGTGAACAATGAGATGCTAAATTTCCTTTCACCTCGCCACCTTTGCTTACCATGATTTGTAGATTTTATCCCTAAAGTAAACCAGATTTGATGCTGATACAGAATTCGTTAAGAAAATGCTAAGAAAATCTACATCAAAATGACATACATACACTTAGAAATATTGAGGCACAGCAAAATGTATCGTATTCTTTAAAAAATATGTGTATTGCAGTGACAGCCACTGACCGTATTTTATGCCTGGAGGTTGCATTTACATGCGTCACTTCGGTTTTCGGGGGTTTAATTCATGCTCTGCAGGTGATATGCATTTGTAACTGTGTATTGATGTTACATTTTGTAAGATTTCGGAAAATAACGGGATAAGACCAAAATTGGCTATCTGTTGCGCTCCTAGAAATAAAAGCTAAAGTTGAAGTTAAGGGATCGAGGTTTTAGTTAACATATATGAATAACATGTATGCGTATTTAATGCTATTACAGCTATATACAGGAGGGTAGCGGTCATAATTTGTGATTTCACTGCACATAAATATGATATTTTATATTTCGTATTCGGAAACTGACGTCGCAAATTTTAGGGTCAGTATATTTTGTCATGATGTCCAGATTGCGATCATTGCGTTCCAGATTAACTAGTCAGACCAGCGATCGACGCTCGCTGTGAATTTTGTCCAAACAAATGGATATGCATCACTCTTGATTTTCTCGTCGTCCTGCCTCACAATACTAGAAACCACAAAATCAAAGAATCCCATCTAAGGCATTGAAAACAAACACCTCTAGGTTAATTACTACATGAGACTTGAGAATATTTTCAAAAGGTACGTATGCACTATTGTAGTTTATATTGGGCCAATTGTAGTGGCGCAGTAGCGGCATAGCGATAGAGTGTCAGACTCACAGTCAGAGGGTCTTGAGTTCGAACGTACCCTGAGCTTGCCTGCCACATCCCGTAGGTACTGTGAGCTGTCATTTGCTCCTGTGAAATGGGAAACTATGTTTCGAGAGATAGGAAAGAGTGGGGGCTGCAAGCATAAAGAGCATGAATAAAACGGATAGAAGCGGGAGAGTAACCCTGTTCTTAGTAGTAGCTTCAGCCCTGAACAGGGTGAAAGGAAATATATCTATACTTTTTTTGCTTGCATAGTCTTGTCTTCAGCTTCCAAGAATGCCGTATGAGGTGGTGTCAAAAGATGTGTAACTTTGGCTCTGTTAGAACATATGAATGTCCCTTCCCTAAAATTTTTAGAATCAGGAAGAATCAGTAATCAAACTCTTTTAACTTTGGAAATAGTTTTCATCTGAAATACGAAAATTGTGTCTTCCGAGGCATAGAGCCTCATTTGCCATGTTTGAATACACAAAGGTGGAGCGCCTATGTATTGATAGCATGGTAGGTTTTTATTCTTAACAAGCCCTTTAAAGAAGATTTCGTTGTATTCAGAATACTGTAGCTTTTCTTAAAAGTGCTTATTAAATGACTCGTGATCACATCATTCGTCACATGTGCTTTCGAGGAAAGTATGTTCAACCTTTTATGTTTTGAAATAAACACATCTACAATTTAAGTAATTGGTTTCGGCCGTAAAATGTTTTGTAATGGATATCACGGCAGCTTCAGTCTTCATCAGTAATTGGTTGTTGGTTGTTTGGGGGAATTGGGGTGGGGGTACTTAGTAAGATTTACGCACTACCTTAAAAGTTTGGCATGATATCTAGGACATTTACTGGATCTGGAAAGCGATGGGCCCGGAATCATGCCTTTGCCGCCTCTGCATAAGCCCTGAGTAAGTCACTCTGCCTTAAATTGCTCAAGCTTGTTGTGAGCCACATGTGTTAAAAAGCTACGTGAAGAAGCACGAAGTGCTACGCCTTCAAAAGAAGGATGAATTATGATGTATTTGTCACTAGAAACTAGCACATGCGCATTAGTAGTATCTCTGTAATGTAGTGCATAGCATGCACATTAAATGTTGCTTAGTCTTATACGATGTAGTTGTACATGAACGTCTCCGCAAATTCTAGAAATAGCAGATTTCAACGCCTAGTTGAGTTCGATTGGAACGACTATCGTTCGTGGTGGAAGTATACACTTGTATAAATAGATAGGATAAAATCACATTGACGTAAAACTCGATTGCGACTGATCACTATTATATCGGAGTCTAAGTGTAACACAACTTTCGTGATCAAGTAGAACTCAACTGCATGATTGTGAAATCGGAGTGGAGTTTGTTTGTGAGTGTATTCGTTCGCGCGTGTAAGTGAGTGTATTCGTTCGTGAGTGTGAGTGCATGCGCGTTTTTGCATTTGTTTAATAAAATGTGGCGAAAGATACATTTGTAGATGACAAAAGTATGATGACTCATAATTTTTGATGAAGCAAACTTTGTAACTAAAGTTGCAATTGTATTGATTTTTTTCACAAGATTACCAATAATACGATAAAATTACAAATGAGTCTATTAGCGAAATTTTTGTGCTCCAGATTGGCTTTATAGCCATTAAATATACAGTGTCAAGGATTTCGGTTGTTAATTGCCTGCCGAACTGCTCTGACGAGCAAAGCTGGGCCAATCGACAGGCGGTCCGACCACGTATTTCGTATTTTGTGACTAGAGGGCTTTCCTGCAATTCGTAAATGGGCTTACATGCACTTACACCGCGTTATCTTAATTACATATACATTATTACGTGCCTACGAGTTCAAATACCCTAAAGAGATATTCCCAGCGTGAGATCATGGCGTATTGATACCACTGGGCGCAGTATGTTATTTATGAAATCCACTGTACAATTCACTGGCATTATCACTGAATGTAGCCGTTCTAAAGGTTTTTGTAATAAATACCCGGAATTTCGGAACTGCATCGTCGCCTCCGAGTTGCACCACGGCATCATGCATATTGGACATGTTAAAGTTGTTTGAAGAGGCTTGCAAAAGGCGGCCTCTTCTCTCCTACCATCCAGGCGCTTACTGTAATTTTTTCACATTGAAATGCGAAACACTAAATTGTAAAGTAATACTTGTATCTAGTTGATTTGTTGTCATCAGCCTTGGTATTTTTGTATGCACTTAGTTGCCCCAAGAAATCTCCTCCTTGATATAAATGTATAGTTAATTGTCACAACTTCAGTACGCTGCTTCTCATACCTAGCGACATTTGCCTTGGTTCTTTAAAACTTGTATGAAGCATGTTAATCCATATTTGATAGCTGCAATAAACTATTCCATATTCTTTAAACGAATGTTTGTACTCTCATATGCATACTCTTTCTATTACCGATGCCGATATTTTCAAGGAATGTTGACAAGACTTTCCGTTCTTGTCGTAGCTTCACAGTTGTTTATAAGGTGCCGAATTTTGCAAGAAGCTGCAGGTAATCTTCCTTTAAAATCTTAATTTTGAAAGCTATAGGGATTTTATCCCTTCGTCTCTTCACAACTAAAGCGCCATGGAAAGTACGTCCACTTTCCAACTTTCGATTGATGACGTTACACTTTTTAGCTTTTGTGTTTACGTTCCTTCATACGGTGGTTTGCCTTTCTTATGGCCGAAAACATGAGAATTTTTAAGGAAGTAACTAAATTTTGTTTGTACCAAATAACCTAGTAACCTTTTTCTGTGTTGAACAATATTGAAGCCTTGAAGCAGCAAACAAACAAGGACATCAGCAGGTTCTTGCTCGTTCCCTATCTCTCTCAGGGCTGATACTTCTCTCATACAAAACTTTGGCCGTTGAAACTCATTTGGTCAACTTTAGACTAACAGAGTAGCAAATCAGCCTTATGGTCAAGTATTTGTTGTCTGATCTAGAAAAGTTAATACCTTAACATGGCAATAAAAACAAGCGAATTTATCCTTGTTACTGTATAAATTCCCCTTGTACAAATTCCGTAAATGTTCGTCATCGAAAGTAAGATTTTCAAAGAAACAATTCTTTTTCTACCTTTTTCTTCCCTGCTTTTTAGTTGATACTAGCTGTATAAAACTATATACAAATATAAAAAATGTGCCTTCAAAAAGCTAACATTTTTTTGGACATATAAAGGATTTAAACGTTAAACAGATATAGAGCAACACAGATTTATCAATGGGTCTTAGCTACTCTGTCGTATCACAAATGCTTTGGACTGTATTCGTGCCAGCATTTTACATTCTGATACAATATGTTCTACAGTCTCATCTCGCTCCTTACAAAATCGACAATTTCCATCAATGTGTTCATTATCTAGGACCTTTGTATCTTCTTCGTAGTAATGCTTGTTCCTCAGGAGCCATTAACAAACCTTTAGGTTCCTTCACTATACCACTCTTTCTTAACCAGTCCCAATTTCTCTCACCCTTGCATTCTTCTGTGGCCCTATGAAACTGTCCATGCAGTATTTTACTGATATATCTATCATCATTATTATGATGACATTATTATAGTAAACATTGGTGTTGCTCATTGATGGTTTACTCGGCTGCTCCCCAAATTGAAGATTTTATGAACGTGTTTTGAAATTGGCTACTGAACATTTTTCTTTTCTCTCTTTGTACAACATGAGTATTAGTGACTCGATTAAGTAGTTTTGACCATTAATTCTGTCGTTCTTACCTTCAAATAATGCCCACAGAGTAAATTTCGCCTTCGATTTCATAATAAGCTCTAGACCACAATTATGCAACATTTTCCAATCACCACTTTAAATTCCCCTTCGTAGTTCTTCCTATTGGCCGTCCGGTCTCTACACAAATAATTCATTTGAATAATTCTTCCCACTTTCACACCAGTGTGTTGAATCTTCCGAGAATGTCGAAAGCAATCTCGAGTTTACTCTCATTTGTAGAAACAGCAATAAGTTGTTATCCTCTCACATGCGCAATAATGAACCATTCAATCAAGATTTTTAAAAGGTCGCCTTTAACACTGGTATCCGTTATTCCTACACATCGCTGCCCATCAGTGGTGGCAGAAGGTTCTCTGCACAGTCGTAACTGCAATATGACTTGGCATTAAGGTTGCATTGTGAAACCTGAGTCTTGAAAGCCACCTATGCTGAGGAAGACGATAGGCAACAAATATTGGTTCAGTAGTGAAAGTAAATAATAGAATTATAACTTGAGATATAACTTCTTGTTCTTTTTCTTCTCTATCCCGTAACCGTATTTGAAGGACGTTGGGGAGCTGCGGTAGTCTGACGAATAACATCTCTCCACACCTCTCAGTCCTATGCTGATCGTATGGTCTGTTCTGGAGTGCAATCGTTAATATTGTCGCACCATTTCTTGCGCTGTCGACCTCTTCTTCTTTTACCACCCATTGTATCCTGTAGCATAGTTTTAATAATGCCGCTTCATTTTGTAACATGTCTAAACCAGCGCAACTTTCTCTTCTTAACCGTGTCGAGTAGGTGCTGGAACGGTCCTATGGCTATTGCAATCTGTCGGTAAATCTCCTCATTGGTGGCTCGATCTCTGTATGAGACACCAAGAATTCTTCGAAAGGACTTGCTTTCTATTGCTTGTATACGGCGCTGGAGATCTGCAGTAAGTGTCAAGCTTTCAGACATAACTATCAATCGTTAATAAACTTCTCCTATGATTATCCGCATGATGTTGCTTTCCAATGTACCTGTGTAATGAAAGAAAGCAACATGATAATCCCTTTCTGAAGGAAGCAGTTCTCCTCCATTATCTTTGTCCTCTTGAAGAAGTCCCCAGTTCTTAAGTGACTTGGTGGTACTTTACCCTCTAAATGACACTTACGCAAGTATTCCCCCGTCAACACCAGTCCCAGTTGTAGTTGCCTTTGTATGTATTACAAAGAACAGAGGTTCTATTACGTAATATATGTTTGTTAGTTTTGTCCCCAGTCCTATATACATATATATAATCGTGATTTCCTGTTAGATGTAGAGAGAGTGAGTTATAGCTGTGGATGGAAGTAGATCGCTATATGTTAATTTCATACTTATAAATATTCTTCCCTTTTAAGTTACCTCAATACATTAATAAAAGCTAATCTCAAGGTGTAGTACCTGCCTTCGACCGTATACATAACAGTATGAAGTGCTGTTCAGGTACTAGCCCATCATCAGGCCAAATTACAAGGCCTGCAGCAAGAATCCATTTTGAGGGAGTGATATTGTCATGATAGAGTTTGTAGTCCACGTGATTCTTTTGTATGTTTGATATCATCTTCCTGCAGTTACTAACCTCTGTCCAAATACTAACGTCCAATCAAATACTAACACACTATTTTTAAGTACTCCCTGATTATTCTTAGCCAATCAAATTCATTTATTGTAATTAAGCGTCCGTGCATTGTCTTGTAAATTGTATATATATTAGAAATATTGTAATCTGTGTAGAGTGGCTGAGGAACTGTGAAAGAGATCACAGTTCCTCCAATAGATAAAAGTATCGGAAATACTTGATTTATTAAGAGCGATTTGCTCTACCCTGCGCTGCTTGCGACAGCGACGTTATGATATCAACAGATTTATAAGGAAATAAAGTGAAAAAAGGAATTTCATACACGGTAGCTTTACAGTAGTTTAACTAAATATCACTTGTCTACACGCTGAACCGATAGCCAAATTCAGTATGTAAAAATAGAAGAAAAACAGACTTTTCAAAGATAAATTGCAATTGAAACGTTCTGCCTTAAAACGACTTGATTCGACAGAGTTAACTGTAAACTTTGTAACAGATTTGTTACATGTTCCTCTCAGTTCGTTTGGTTTCCAGATCTTTATAAATTTTCTGTATAAGACTTAGAAATATCTTGAAATATTTATGTTAATCTAAATTTTGGGGGTACTATTTTCTTTCGGGAGGTTCGTGTTTATTACAGGGGAACCCGGCAACCTGACTGCAGGTCTGATCTTGCCCAATTTATTGTTTATGAAACATTGTTATGTTTGTCTCTACAATGTCATCTGCACCTAGAAAGAGTACAAGTACGTTTGAAATCAACAAAAAATAAAAAGCTGTGAATCGTAGACGAAACGAAACATTCTTCAGTCATCATTTTCTCGATACTATTCTTCTACTGTAAAAAAGTGCTCCCTGAAAATGAAGTAGTTGCCTTCTCAAAAACTGTATGATTTACCTCTTCTGTGGGAAAGGCAAATCTTTGTTGCAGAATACGGTGCTCGCTTACTAACAATATGGGTGCACCTTCGATAAGTAAAGACCTCTCTTTTGAAAGGACATAGGCTCCGTTTGTCTGCAGTCTGAAGTACCTCCTTTACTTGAAAACAATAGAGACACGGTATTGATCATGGACCAGTGGAGGTTTTGAAGGGTGCGGGGCCCTGGGCCGAAAACGTTTTCGGGGGCCTTATGACGTCATACATTGCAAGGACGTTCAGGTCTACATGATCATACAGCGAAGTTCCGGAGCATTTTATTCCTTCCAGTGGATACAGTTTCGAGTTTTCACTTACTTAATTAATATGGGGAGGTTAATATGGGCAATTAGATCATTTTTTTCTTGGTATTGAGGTGCTGGGCTCCTACAGGTGCGGGGCCTCGGGCCATGACCCTGTCGGCCTCCCCCTAAAACCGCCACTGTCATGGACTCCTAAATGATAAGCATTTATTATGCTATTATTTAGGAGTCCATGGGTATTGATAAACGCGAAGAGATTCCGACGGGAGTCATGTTTGCCATTTGTTCTTATCAGCTTAAAGATCCCCGGAAAATCAAACTTTTAATTCTAAGATAAGTATAAGTTACACATAAGAGCATCATCATCACAATACATCTCATACAACGTAATGCCATATTTACAATGACGTCATGAAGTATTTTGCTCAAATATCTCGATGATGCTTGCATTGCGTCTGTTCTTATAAATGCGCTATACCACACTACATTATTTTCTATTTAAATGTGGAGCATATTCAACAGAGCAGGGAAAGAGTCTCTTTGAATCAATAACAGCATTGACGGTTAGTGCAATAGATTTCAGAGAACATTTTAACTATTTTATCGAAAGTTTCTTATGCTTTTTGTTATCGTTCTTCCACGAACACGTGAGGTTACGAATGTTCCAGAATCAAAGAGGACATTCTTTAACATCTCCAAAACGCATGCCGATCCAAATACTTGTACATTAAAAAGGGTAGACAATTGCCCAGCAAGATACATCATAAATATTAGTAATTACATGTCTTTGAAAAAATTTATTGTCAGGGGGGGCAAATCTTTCTCAAATGTTCCTCGGAAATTTTGTGCGTCAATACAGTATACAGGTTAAGTTGGTGGACTTTTTAAGCTTAGTCCTATCATGACTCCGTTATTTTGATATTTTCCAGACTAAGGGTGTTGGTGGAGCCTACTGAGCTCTCAGCTCTATTAGAGCTAATAACTCTATAAATATTTCTTATATGGAACCTAGTAGGATTGTTCATTCATCTATTAGCTACTGAAAAGTAATTGTTTTAGAAATGGGAGAC
Source organism: Carybdea cf. marsupialis auct. non (Linnaeus, 1758) (assembly GCA_010016065.2). Lineage (NCBI taxonomy): Eukaryota > Metazoa > Cnidaria > Cubozoa > Carybdeida > Carybdeidae > Carybdea > Carybdea cf. marsupialis auct. non (Linnaeus, 1758). The sequence continues at coordinate 22,435 of JAAAKL020003511.1, forward strand.
AGTAACGTAACAGCACAACTAGAAGTTTGTAGTAGAAGTTTGAATAGATACTAGAAAAATAGAAAAGTGTATCTCCAACGACATCGTGACCCACGCATTAGCGGCATGCGCTGTACCAACTGAGATAGGTGAACCCTGATGATAACTAACACAAAAACACAAGTTAACAAGTGCTTCAACACCCTCTAACAATCCGCCATGGATGGGGGGGGGGGGGGGGGGGCACCTGTCGTGAAAAAAATAGACAGAGGCTAACTTCGGGGGGTTGTAGTAAAAAAGAGTATAAAAAGCGCGTGGGGGGGGGGGGGGGGGGGGGGGGTCCTTGATTATGGAAACTTGAAGTAAGCTTAATTTTTAGGTTTGATAGATAATAAGCATAGAACTACTACGTGCAAAGAGCTATTGTAAAGAGCTTGCTTGCAAAATACTTGATCTGTGCCAAAAAACAGGTATATTTTACGTGTTTTTGCCCGTATACATATTCATGGGCGCAGATCGCTGTAAAAATGTGGGGGGGGGGGGGGGACAAATCAGGTAA
>JAAAKL020003512.1:0-22972 GCA_010016065.2 Carybdea cf. marsupialis auct. non (Linnaeus, 1758)
ATTCAGGAAAACCAGAAATTTTTATTTTCCTTCACTATTTTATTCCATATTATCTGACGCCCCAGCCAGCCACTTGCTAAAACCATCTGTAGCAAGCCGTAAAGATACCTAACAAGGGGGGGCTAGTTTTTTATAGGCCTTTCTGCTACACCCTTTGCTGAGTACCTGGGAGTACCTATATTTTTTCCAAATGCCCCCCCAAACTCAAACGCTGGATCCGCCCCTGATTACAGCATACTAAAAACCACAAAGGAAGCTGAAGCCTAAGATGTTTGGTGGTGGCTTTTATAATCTGGATTCAGTAAAGACTCATTTAAAAAATGCAGTATATATCTCAAAATGATGGAAATGACATTTTCAGTGCACACGACGCAAAGCCAGATCAAGTTTAAATTGCAATTTCAGAATGGTCAGTCAACTAATCCGCTTTCTAGAGAAGATTCGCCACTGCCTTATAAGGAGGGTTTTCAGCCTCTGTCAGGAATAGGAAGTGGGGCTATCCTTTCATTATATTTTCAAGAACAACTGAAGATCAAACTCAGAAACTTTTTAGGATTTTTCTCTAAACCAGACGAATTTCTTTCACCTTTAGTTATGGTATCATAAAATTTTATAATGTGCCATTTTTATATTGAGTTATGAAGTTGTAACAACTTTCTTGAAGCGATATGGGCAGATGTTATTACTTTTGAAAAAAGTAGATTTCCTGAGTTGGATCAGTGGGAATATGTATGTGCCACCCAATGCTAAACTCAATAAAAATGGGAACGCATTACAAAGTCATAACCAAGATAATAATTCGCGTTCTTTAAAGCTGATCATGTTGGTTTTGCTCATGCTTGTTGTACAAATAGTCCATATCAGAGTAAGTAAAACAGTATGAGCCTAAACAATTTTCATAGCTTATGGAAGAATTGATGTTGTGGAAAATGTGGGAAAATGGCTGATAATATTCAAGGATTAGAAGGAGTAATCATCTACTCAGTTTGGTAAGGTTGATTAGGCCGCCCTCAATCATATCATTACTCAGAAGTAAGATATTGATATATCATTCGTCCAATATAATGCAAAATTGGAAACGTAAATTTACCTTGATTACGTTGATCGTTGCTTCTTCTCAGGCACAGTTGCAGCTCCATACACTCCCTTCTTTCACGGGAATACTATCAGTCTATGAGAAATTACAGCTCTACTGAGTCATAATAGAGGAGGAACATGAGTATGAGGGTAAGATTCAATTTCGTCGGATGAAATGTAAGGAATTTGCAATATTGAATATGTGGCCAGAAGGTTATGAAACTGAGTTCTTTGTTAGTAAATCAAGTATCATAACAGATATTTTTCTAGATACAGGCTGTTCACCTATGTCAGAAAAAACGTCACTACTCTGAATTAAATCAATATTGCTAATATAACACTTAGGCAACATTTAGTGTCTTTATTGGTTAAATTTGGATTAAATTCTTTTTTGTAAGCTTCACCGGTTCGTAACGGTAAAATAGACAGCATACAGCTTTTACAATTTTTCCATTTTTTACTTTCCTTTTTAATCAGTCAGGACCTCGACTGTCTAATCACAAGATCCCTAAGTATGTTGAGGCTCGCAAACATTTTGTTACTCTTACAAGAGTAATAAATTACCCCACGTCTTCTACTTAGAGTTATCACTCAGTTATTATTTGCGTTAAACTCTTTCACAGCATCTTGACGATTTTCTCGCGTAACCTTATGTTTTGGCAGCGTTGAAAAAAAAATATCTGTAATTGTATATCACCCATGTTTCTTTACTACATTGTGAATACAGATGTTAAGTTGAGCATTTTTACTTATTGAAACATTCGTAAGCGTTGTACTTCAAATGGTGATCTTGACCATCCAGAAGAGGCAAACTGAAAGAGAGTTCCCACACACCTACTAAAAATGCGAATCACTACCCATTTTCGTGAATACATTGCTTCCTACAATGACTTTGCTTGATCATGCGCGGCCACTGCAAAACAATCTCACCTTGAGTCATTTATGCAGCATACCACCTTACATCTATTAAATTTGAGCTCCTGTAACACTTTTTTCACCTTCCCTGTAAAGTTTTCGAGGACGTTCATGATCATGGTTTGCCTTTTTCCACACACGAGCATCGTCTTTTGTTATTTAAAGTTGACTTGACAGTATCATAAAGTAGTGCAGTTATCCATTGAATGTTTAGCTGCTACTCTTCCTAAGAGGTTCTATATACCCAATGCTGCACTAGTCTCTCATATATTTGCAACAAATAAAATTAAAAATCCAGCTACTCCACATCTGCAACTATGATCTAACAAAAACTGTATAAAAAACTAGAAGCATCTCTACTCTGTCTGGAGAGAATGTTGACAAGCTATAGAGGTTTCGATGCTCTGGTAGAGGAAGACCAATCTAGTTGCTTCATGATTAGGACATTTTTATCTGTTAGTGTATCATCTTCGATCGAAAACTTTTAAATTTTGCCCTATGGAATGTGACGTCTCTTTAGATTTTAAGTTGTGATTTCATTCCCATGAAATCTACCAAATTAGCCCATAGTGGTTACATTTGCCCTGTTATGTCTTTTCGACGAAACTATAAGTCCCACTTGCGAAAGTAACGCGATAATAGAAGTGCTCTGTTGGATCAAGTCCATTCTTTCCAAATGAATGTCAAATGGACGTCACAAGTCGGCTATTTCTTCTACGTTGACATTCGAAATCTGTTGTAATCATCATGTCCGACGGACTCTCTGTCTTTTAATTAACAGTAAAGTCCCTTGTGGTTACTTTCTGCGCTGCACCGTCTTCGTTACATATTGTTTCCCTCAAATAAGAGCGCAGTTATATACTGTTTCCATTAAGCCTTCACAGCTCTGTTTATATGTTATCACAGTTCCCTGGGCAAACGTTTGCTTCAGTTAAAATCGCTGACAACGACTGAAAGGCAGCGCAAAATACTAAAACTTAATCAGGGTAGTGCTATGGTGGATAAATATCTGTAAATTTTGTAACAGTGATCATCAAACTTTGCACCTTGTGCGAAAGTGCAAGGATTTAATTTCTGAAAACTTGTTCAATTGTTAAATGCATGATTGCGCAGTTATAAGTATCTTATAAATATTCAATTCATAAAATAGCATGCATAAAAAGATTTATTTCACCATATTTCTTTGCCTTACTTTTAAAAATCATAAGCTGCTATCACTCACTCCAATTTGCATCTTCTGTACCCTAAAATTTATTTGCTTTCAAGAAAATCTCTCTCTTGCGATAGGAGACGGCACATTGACGTGGAATAAAGGCTGGCCTTCTTTTAAAGCTATGAGTCTATGCTCTGACAAATGACTATCATTTCTTAGCTAACTTTAAATTTTGGGCAGCTCCATTCTTATAATAGCCACAAGAATGATCATCCATGTAGGTGCTCTGGTAGTGGGCTTTGGTTCAAATATAAACACTCATGATATTTGAAAAAGCAAATATGGAAGATATAGCACTTTTAGCCTAAAGTTAAGAGCAGATTTACAGATTACCAGATAGCAACATCGACTAAATGAGTACAGAATACAATTTGCCCTATTGTACCTTCATTAGTTCCTTGTTTGTCAGAAGTAATGCTTCTTATATGTAGTAATCATTACAGTGATTAATCTATAATTTTAATGGACGCTCAAGCATATATGAAGTTTAAGCATTTCAACTTGTTTACTTTACACAAGTACAATTTAAGTGATATTTCGCCCAACACATTCAAAGCATAAGATCCTGCAAATGTTTCTTTTCAGATTATAATCCCTTTGGGTGCAAGCAAATATTTAACTTGCTTGCATAAACTGTTGACACAAAGACTTATAATTATAATAATTATCCAAAGTTTCTCTTTTTCCAGACAGAAGTAGCGTAATCTTCCATTGTCTCTCAAGCTACTGGCCTGAACCAGTCTGATAAGAGTACATTGGCAATTTGTTTCTGCAGTCTATAAATAACTTTGCCATTTTCTTCTATTTCCGAATTGTACAAAATTCCGAATTTTATTTTAAAAATTTAGGTTAATAAACATATTTTTTGCTTGAAAGTGAAATGAAATCTTGTACATTGTTTCATTATACTCATGTCATTTAGCTGCAAAATCTTTATGGATCATTTTTTCTTAATCCTAATTGTTCTCATTCGCTTCACCTTAATAATGCTAATTAATCGCTTTATTTATATCTGTTGAAAGAATCAGCTCGAGTGAAACTTCAAGAGATTGATCGTCATCTATATGATTTGAATTATCAAAATAGTAAACGAAATGACCCTGAGCTTGCCTGCCACGATCCGGGAGGTGCTGTGCTCTGCCATCTGCTCTCGTGAAGTGGGAAAATGTGTTTCGAGAGATAGGACAGAAGGGGGACTACATGCATGAATAGCAAGAATAGCAAGTATAAAAAATAGCATGAAAAGTAAGCATAAAAAAGTAAGCATGAATAGATTGTCATCCGAAAAGGAAAAGTAACCCGTTCCTAGAAGTGGCTTCGGCCTTGATCAGGGTGATTACAATAAGAAAAATAAAAAAAATGAAACTTATCCTTCCCATTTCAATGTTTTTAACCAATGACACGGAAAGGCTTTAATAGGCCTGTAGTAACTGAATGTAGTCATCGGTATCATAAAATCTCGAAAGTTAAAAATCGTGCAGCTTTGAGGAATCGTACCCACGGTCTCCGTGGTTGAGCTACGGCGATTCTTTGCCACTAATCTACGGTCCCCTATCAACGCGAGCGAGAAACTTGGGATGTCTAGTGTTTTGATATTGCGTCACCACTATGGATGTCTGTTTGGAGGACTATGCTCTGGGAGTGCCCTTTTATCCACTCTTAAATCCGACATCTAGTAAAGTTTTATGTTTGTGAAAAAGTGCCCTTTGACTGTTGTTGACTGTTTTGACTGTGTTTGAGCGATATTTAGGTACTTGTCAACTTATTGATGTTTTGTGACGGCATTATCTCCGATCTAAAACGATAATCTTACTTTTCGTTAGCTGAAAGATGAACCAGCATAATTGCCATCTTTAATAACTAAATGACAGATATTCCTAGAGTTATCGGTATTAAAATAACCGTAAGCATATTAGCCAGTGTCTTGAGCATCTCAGTCAGGATGGAGTTAAGTTGCCAATGTTTATACATTGTATGGTTTCCAACATCTGCCTAAAGTCAGTGCACTGTGACCATCTCACATATGTAAATAAATAGCTTCATCAGAAATGTTCCTGATTTGGGGAAACTCTTCTTCTCGAAATGGACCTTTTGCTCCCTGTGCAAAATTTATCAGTGAAAAATGAAACAAAACTTATTGATATGAAACTTTGCACTAGTATTCTCAAGCAGCATCCTTAGACAGCAAATTTAGGCAACATGGTCGGCAGTGTCGTCATGCAGCATTCTTGGGCAACATTTTCAGGCAGCATCGTCAAGTAGCATCGTCATGCAGCATTCTTGGGCAACAGTTTCAGTCAGCATCGTCATTCAGTATCATCAGGCAACATTTTCAGGCAGCATCATCAAGTAGCATCGTCAAACAGTATTGTCATGCAGCATCAAAAGGAAGCATTTCTAGGCAGCATCGCCAAGTACTGTCGTCATGCAGCATCATCCCGCAGCATTTACAGGCAGCATCGCCAAGCAGAATCAACAAGCAGTATCGCCAAGTACTGTCGTCATGCAGCATCACCCGGCAGCATTTACAGGCAGCATCCTCAAGTACCAACAGTTGTAACACCCTGGAGAATAGGTAAATTTCTCCCCATTTAGCCAATGTACATTTACATAAGTATCCACCGAGTCAATTATGTTTATAAATAATGGCATGCTGCCCTCCCCCCTCCCCCTCCACTCTCGTTGGCTTTGTTAAAGCCTCACTTGAGGTCTCACGGCGCAATAGAGGCAATAAAACAAAGAAGCCAACAAGGCAGCTAACCGTATTTGACAACGAAATTATCAATTTGTTTACCTAAAGTCAACAAGCGTACTTAATTTAGCTGGCGGCGATAGTGTCATACCAGGGCTCCAATCATTTGTACTTTTTGAACGAGAAGAATTTCGTAGCAAATGTTACAAAATTTCGGGAAAGAAAGATTCAAAAGCTCTAGAGCTATCACGGTTTTATTAGCCGCCTCCCCTTATTTTAATAGTGTTTCACAGAAAAATATATTTATCCTCCAGTTCAGTGCTTTTTCTACCGAAGGTAAAGTGAAATAATAGTCAAATAAAGATATTGATAGAGTAGGCAAAGCACACTGCCATCTTACAAGACCTCTTCTCAAACTGTGAAAAGATTTTCTGCTTCAAATATTGTTAAATGATTTAACTTGATACTTTTATGGACCGGTTTTTTACCAGCTGGTTAATTATACTGGTGTAACCTTAAACACCTCCATAATCGCTTTTCTAGCAATTGGAACAGGAAAGCAAAGGGCAGGACCACAGCAAAATTTACAGCAAAAGGCAGGACCACTGCAAATTTTACAGCAAAGGAGATTGTAAGATCAAAAGAGCACGACTTCTTAGTTTAAGATTTTCTTTGCGACTCTAACTTGATATAGGTTTATTAAGAGATCACAAATTTTGGCAGGTGATAAAGGAAAACAGGTGGAACTTGACATAGACAAGTAAGATTAATTTGACCTGTTGGATAAAACCGGTAGTAATGCACACTATGGGTACAGAAGTCTTTCTGGCAGAAATACCTTGTACACTATGCATGGAATTGCAGAAGATACTGTTTTGCTTCGAATACAAATTTAATTCGATACTTTTAGTCTTTTTTACTTGTAATACGTCCCCCCCCATGGTACTCCCGTTAGCACATACGTAGCATATCAGGTACACAGATGGGTTGATGTTTGAATTCTAAGGTCATTATTGTATCCTTTTAATATAACATCTTGTAGGCTTACATCGATGTAGTACATTATGATATCTGAGAAAGCAATTCAAGGTACATTGGAATCGAAGCAATAATTATCAAAGTTTGAACGGAGGGAGACGGAAGTGACAATATGGGAGAAAGGGCATGTTCCTAAAACTGATAAAATGAAGCTTATTTGCGATTTTGAGTACAACCTTTGAAAATGGACAACGGAAAGAAGACTAGATTTAACCCTACAAAACAAAGGAAAGAAACAAATTTGGTTGTTTGATATGTTCCAAATGGAGGAAAATGTTAAATTAAAGCTATAGAAAGAGAACCAAATACCAGCAGCTGTTTTTTGACGTAAGAAAAATACAACTTAAATATGGGGTAGAGGTAGTGTCTTTTACGGTTGGTTGTCTCTGTGGAGTGGGTTAAAGGAACTGTCAAAGAGTATTGCAGAAAGTGAAAAGACGCGGAAAATATTGCCAGTGATGTAGAGATCGGTTTCGATGGTTAGCGAGACACTCTTACTCAAAGATACTTATCAGGAATTATCCAGCCTGAGAATGAGGAAAGAGAAGAACAAAAGTTTTATTGAGTGAAAAACATTGAATAATAAAAAAAAAAAGGATTTACCTTGAACGAACGGAAAGCAGAAATTTGTCTATGTTGCTAGTTGTTCTCAGATTATCATGTGAAAAGAGATTCCAGTGTTGTGTTTATAGTTTTGGTGTGGCCGATGAAATCTTGTTATAGGACAAAACAGTCATCTAAGTAAGAATCCCTCAGTAGCATATTTTCAATGAATGATCATCATCTGTTCGGTGCATTAGTAAGTGATAATATTTTGATAGGCCCTCTTGTCCTTCTACCCTCCCCTATTAAAGTTACGGTCCTGTATCGTAAAAGTAGAAACCAAGCTCATTATATAAATCGTTCATCACAATATTAGTACATGAAAAATTTTACAGAGTTAGAAAATACACGAACCAGGATTCTTATTGTCCTTGAAGGTATTTTTCAAACTACATGTGAAGGAATTTTTTCCCTTTTTCCCAAGATTTTGTCAAGTCTACTAATGTGCGTTCTTACGCTATCAATACTCTTCAATGCGATAGATCAATGTGAAGGAAAGCAGATAATACGACTTAATCTTATCGCTGCTAGGGAAAGGGAGAAAGGCATAGTAAACCCTCAAATTTATAGTTTTACATGCATCACAAGAACCACTGACCCAATCTTTTCCAGACAGAATTTTCCCTCCGATCATTCAGAAGTATTTTCAAAACAAAGCCACGAAGTCAAACATTTGCTCATGGTGACGTCATTATTACCCCCTACGAAGGATCACCCACTGGGCACAGAAAATACATACAGAGAAAGATACTTAGAATATACCTACAGTGCTTATTGGCACATATCACGCAAACAGTAAAGTAAAAAGTAAAATTAAAAAGTCAGATTAAATATCTCTTTGCACTCATTTCTATTCTTGTTTTCTCTTAAACTTATCAATTTAATCTACAATAATTTAAATTTACGCTTCGTGGATTATAGTTAATGCTATTACAACAAGAAACCTTGGGACCATGTTGAAGGTCTTGTCAACTTTCGGCTGTTATGTCATGCCATTATATCCAATTTCTTATACAAACCTATTTTCTTTCGAAAAAAGATGAATTGATATGACTGTCAAGTGTATTACCAAAGTAGCAGATATTCCCGGAGTTATCAGCATGGAGATAACCGAGGACCTTTTGAACCCCCACCCCTCCAGGACTGGGAATTTTGAAGTAATCCAGCCTGGACCGGATTAAAATCTGCATGGTTTCAAGCTATAATTACGCATTGTCGAATAAGAACGCACGTGTTTAAGAAGATTTTTTCTTTCTACGTTGTGACAATGCATGCTGGTTTTTCTCACAATAGTAACCGTTCAAATTGGACTTCGAGCCATTTGTGCAAGACTCGCAAGCTTGCTTTGTTTTGCTCCAGTAATGGTTTCCACTGCAGCAACCAGGCTTAGATGGCTGGCTTGCTCTCTTAGTGCCAATTACCTCCTTGTCAAACACACACATGTTTATTCTTGCCTTGATGTCCAAGGGTGTTTGGGGATCGGGTGTTTGAGAGGCGTTGATTCCCTTGGAAGTAACTTTGAATCTTGCAAACGTACTTGGGTACAACCTCCTTTCATCGTTAAAATTAGGTACGTCACTTATGACGCACAGTTTAGGTAGCTTCCTATCTTCACAAATGCTGTATGGACTTTCAATTTTCTCGCCACTGCATAGATGTGTTCCAACTTTATAAACAGTGGTAAATGAGGTGTCAGGTATCAAGCTGTATTTGATGCCTTGGTCATGAAATCGGTTGCCCCCCATTGATTTTACAGTCACTTGTATTCTCTTGTCTCGACTACTGATAGTTGGCATAAAGATTTCAAAACGTCGAATATAAGCCGCTTTAAAATCATCTTCTTGTCCAATCCAATCGTTTTCCTTCATCCAATCGTAACTCGGAATATCAAATGAAACATCTTCTCCAGAGTATAGTTTTTTGAGATCAAGATGCCCAGGTGGCGTATTTACTGACCTGGAAGTTGGAAGAGATACAAAAGTATTTAATGATCTGCACCTTTTTGGAATGTAGGACAACAATATCGGCACGTCAGTAGTTGATCCTTTGCAAACTTCAATAGTTTCACCTCCCTCCTTATATTCTATAAAGTCACACAAACTTTGAATAGCGTGTTGTTTTTGCATCTCGTATGTCGTATGTGCCATGATGATGTTGGCTCGAAGTTCACTTCTTCTCTCATCTGCATTGCCATTTTGAATCATGGGGGTCGCTGTGAGTGTAACCATCTTTTCAGAAGCATGAAAGCCAGTAGCTGACCTTAGATAGCTCGCCATATTTTCTATAAGCTCAAACTGAAAGTCGTAGATCTCCTCAAATATTGCTTGTAAACTACTAGTGCTTGTCGCTGCAGTTTGGCAAATCAAATCTTCTTTCACTACACTTGAAGCAGCATTAGAAGCAGCGCCCGATGCATCGTCGATTATTCTGCAACCTGCCTCCACAGAAGTATCAAGCTTAGTGGTTAGAACAGCTAGCATCTCTTTGTCGACTTGTGGAGTGTAGTCGTTATACAATCTTAGGAAGGTCGATTTACATTGTTCAAACTCATCGTCATCTGGGAAATTTGTCAGTTGGATTTTATCGACAATCCTTCCAACTGCAGAAAGAAACTCAGAATTCTTCTGGAATCCCTGGTTGATAGCCCTAGCCGTCTGAATCACGCCTTCCAAGGCACTCTGTAGCGCAACAGCCTCGACAAGGTCTGCAATGGCCTCTGCTAGTTCAGTTAGAGCGTCCATTATATCTGTAACTGATCCACCATCAAACACTATATCAAACGGATTACATGATTGAGCAATAGTTGCCACTAGTTTAAGACCTTTTTCAGCGACATCCCCACCTTTAATAGTCACAGCAGCAATCAATACATTTCCGACTTGGAACGAAACATCGTTGATTACACTGTCCGTCTTCCCCTTATAGTACGTTATCCGACCCTTGATATAATTCACATCTGCAATTGCCTTTTGCAAATTAAAGCTCTGAAGGTCAGAAAAAAACCTCTTCAATTGTGCAAATTTCCCTTCAATCAGACTAGCAGTTTCCTCTTGGTTCGATACATCTTGGAATCTGGCGTCCGCAATCAAGTTAAACACTTCTTCTCCTCGAAGTTCAGTAATAACGGACCGTAAATTTAGCGAGAAATTAATGGTTACTGCTTTTCTGTTGGAATTTTCTTTTCGCTTTTCGGCCATATTGCTGTAAACTAGAAGTTGCTCTACTACTTTTTCCAAGATGCAGCATCTTCGCGTTAGGGTATCTGAAACTTCCTTTTTGCAAACTTTTTCAAGAAGATAAGGCTCGGGCATAAACTGAAGAAAGGCTTTCATACTTCCGGAGTCTCTTGCTCGGGTTAAGTCAGCTAACTCCCTGAGCTGTTCATCCAATATTGATATCTTGTCTTCCTCGCTTCCCGAGAAGCCCATCTGATAAAGGGCGGAAAACGGAATTAAATTAGCCTTGATCGCCTCGACGTATTTCTCAAAATTATGACTGAGATTTTGCTTGCCTTTCGCCAGAGTGTACATTTTGTAAGCTACGTTCATCACAATCCGTAATCCGCAAAATATCTTCGTAGTGGAGTCCGTGACTGGTTGAAAACAATACCGCTTCAGTTCCTTTTGTATTACTGGGTATTTTAATGGGTCCGATGGTGAAGTAATTTTGATAGTAGCTCGAATATCATCATCACTATCAAAAGCAATGTTTCCGAAAACTAACCCCATTCTTCTCTCCCAGTTTCTAAATTTCATTCCTTGTCTAACGTCGGGAATATGAGCCCATGTATTAAAAAGAAATTGCGCAAATTTCTTGTTATGATCTGTACTGTAATTATCCTTATACCATTTTGTAAAAAAGTACAGTAACACATCTTTGCATTCGGAGCGGTCTTTGGTGTTAAGGCACGTTTTCATCTCATCCTCAGTTGGAATTTGCTTCTGTAATACTTTTGTCATGTAAGGTTTCACCAAATCGTTAAAACACTCGAGTGGAGTAACTTCGACACTGACAGATGTAGTTTCGTCAAAGCACATAGAAATGCATCTGACAACATCAATTTGATTATTTATCTTTTGACCTTTTGCCATCATCTCTCTTATGTCACTGCAATTATGTAAACTACTTTCCCAAAAGCTGCGTGAAAGCACAAAAGTAGACATACCTACAATCACGACTATCTGTATCCAAAGATAGGAAGCCATTTTGGTGACCTACGAAGAAGAAACGTTAAAAGATATTGTAAGTCGGACATAATATACGTAATGGAATTTTATCTTCATAGCGGATCGTTCCAACGTCTGCCTCGCTTATTATGTTTTACTGCATACCTCTGCGCCACCGCATCCAGGGTCATGCAGGGCAAATGTTTGAGGGGGAGGGGGAATTCAGGATCATTTTTGCAAAGTACAACACTTGGTTTGAAATCATGAACAAAATTTAGTGAAGTGGTGTTCGATTATTGACTTCGATTTAGAGAACATCAGAAAGAGACTGATGCTTGATTTCCCTTTCCTAAACATCATTATTGTGTGGGCTTATCGACATTTGCTAAGAATAAACCCAACATTTAATAACGGCAGTTGTTTTCTCTCACCACATTTCAATGCTAACAAATGGAGACCTGACACTTTCAATTCCATTGAAAATTAGATAAAACTGTAATAAACTACATATCGACTAACGTCGAAGTTAGGGAACTAGCAGGAAAACCCTTGAAATGAAAATTACAAAACCATCAAAAGAATTTACAACAGAGACTTGTAACGGCCGGAGTTAAGGAACTGTAATGGATCAAAGTGATAGTAGGAGAGTGTAAGTGGAAGAAAGAACCGACAAGAGCCATAAAAGGCACAAACTTTCATTACATAGTTTTTACATATCTCATTAAAGACACTTAAAAATATCATTTTCAGCATATACTCTCTACAGGATATTTCCTATTATAGAACTCAATTTGTGATTCACTGACATGTTGTGGAAAAGCAAAATATATAAGAAGCGGAAAGGACCCAGAAAGACGAAGACATGCCTGATACAGTTCCGGATTAAAGAGATACGAACACTAGCGCTGAAATATGATTGATCTAGAACAAGAGCCAGTCTTGAACGGCAAAGAAAAGCTTTAAAGTATTTTATGCAGTTCAGAAACAAGTATGTAATAAACTCGAAGATGTTTAAAGGCAGCGCTACAACAATAAGAGATGATGAAAGTCGCAAAGATATCTTAATACAAAGTGTGATAACCGCGAATAACGCTTCCGCTTTGAATAAGTGGTACTGTCATACGAAGTACTGAATACGTATTCTCCCGATACTATCTGGAAACGTTTAACTATAGATTTCTTGTGTCAAAATACCAAACAAGAAACTAAAAATATGTTCAATTACATAACATGCAAGGAGGAAACTTGTTCTGTACCAAAAGTTTACTTCAAGAGCTGACACAAACCAGAAATAAATTCAAGTACCTAAACTAGCACTGGAGGAACCTTGTTCTGTACCAAAAGTTTACTTGAAGAGTTGACACAAAGTAAAAAAATAAATCAGAACCGAAAGAAAAACAGCAGAGTAACCGAAGCTCATAAATCCGCTACATAATTTATTTGTTACATTTTGCAGTAGTTGTTAAATTATGATACAGGAGGTTTTTATTATCCTCTGTTAGTAAAAATGATTATATCTTTTGCAACGTTATATTTTGCCCTCATTATTCTTATTATTCCAGGACTTTAAAGTTTTTGCAGCGCATCATGTAAATAAATTTTGCCAAGAAGATGAGCCAATTTAGTTATATACCTTAAGGAAGGAGGATTATAATACTGACGTTAAAGGATTTCGATCAGAACTGAAAGGTAAAGACTGAGAACAATCAATTAACCTTTATTTCAAATTTGGGATGATGGTAGGATTTGGTAGAACTTGTATCTTCATATCAAAACGAAAAAAATTTTTTTTACAAGTGAAACGTAGAGTACGTGTCAATACAGCAACGTTATGCAATTATCTTTGTACTGGATTCAAGATGATAAATACGTTGACTGTGATGATATTGTATGGATTCTGCTGCACGTTTTAAAGTAAATTGTTGGAAATCAAGTTTATCAGGCTGAAAGGAAGGAGAATTGATTGTACATGAGTCAGTGGAGTTTGGAGATTGCTACAATGCTGAACAAGCTACAAATCTACCTTGAAGAACGAAAATGGAAAATGTGGAGAACGATTAAATCTCGATAATCATAGTAAAAGAAGATTGTAAAGAAGACGAAAGCAAAAATTTTGTGGACACAAACAAAGATTAAAGGGGAGTATCACATGCCATAAAATCCAGGCCGTAGAAAAAGGCAATAAAGAAGTTAAAAACAGAGGTAAAAACTATAAAAATCAAATATTTTGGTTAAAAAGATCATCTAACAATAAACTTACCCACTTTTAATTGTTTTTCCTGAACTAGTTTTCTCACTGCACTTGTCTTGCAATACGTAGCTATATCATTTCTTCTCTCTAAATCATCTCTAAGTCCTAGAGTTTGGTGAAGAGGAAGTGAAAGAGTAACCAATTTTCTGGTATCCGTACGTTAGTAATAAAAAGATCACAAAAACGATGTTAAAACAGATCTTAGCCTAACGTGACCTTTGGAACTCGAGACCTGAAGGCCATCGTATCCGTACGTTGTAAAGTATATTTGTTGTTTGCTGTTACGATCACGGAGTTTGAAGAGGGAAAACTGTAATCTTGACAGGTGCGCTTTTAAACAAATTACTTACTTCTCTTCCAGCAGCAACCTGTCTTTAAGTGATTCCAAACACTTTGACGTTAATTATAACTATGCAAAGCAATGGAATCTTAATGAATTTAGTCAAAAACGTACGTACATGAAAATCTTGATTATTTTATCCAACTATAAATGGAGCCTGGACACTACTAGTATTCTAACGGCTCTGCATCTGTACTGTTATTTTATCAAAGACCTCACCAGTCTGTCTTCAAAATTTCTATCCTCTCCTCAAATTGATTTAAAGAATTAAAAACTTTCCTAGCAGCACAAAGTTTGAGAGGCATTTTATGAAAAACGACTAGAAATTTATTCTTACTGGATATGTGTACGATTTTATTGCAACCCGTCCTTAGATGCTCACCTAAAGCCAGGATTATGAAAATTTAGTTTTTCACCCGTAATTCAAAAATGTTCAAAATTGTGACGTCACACTTTCCCATCGCATTATCAACACATGCTATGTCGAAGCATTGCATTGTAATACCAGTGATGATGATGATGATAATAATAATAATAATAATAATAATAATAATAATAATAATGACAAGTTGTAGAGGGAACAGTTAAGGATGAAGAAGTGGTGATTTACTTTAAACATTGTAAAAGTAAATCACTGATACAAAATAAAGTGCTAACTATATTACGAACGTAGCATTACGCCATTCAAGAAGCCGTTGTTCGAATACCGTCTATCAAAAATAAGCTTCGTACTTCTGCATTAAGAATGATAAAGGTAGAATTGAATAAGGTAAGGGTAAAAGTAGCCACATACTTTGTTACAGAGCGTAGGGGATATGATGTGGTAGAAAATCACATGTCTTAAGCTACAGCATGATGAGGTAAGGAGGCCACTTTCTCCAGTTAATAACAGGTACCTATTTTACTGCTGGGCTTGCAGTACGAGTTTTGCCATTGATTGCCGAAGGTGAACTGGAACCATCAACCCTCTGCTTGTTAGACCAGCTCTCTACCATCGCTCCTTCATAGAATTGAGTACAAATCACCATATCAACAGCTGTAAAATTTTAGCTAAAACTCGTTCCCTTCAACAAAATTTTTTCACTCTTGTTTATCTGTGATTCGATTACATAATTCACCCAGAGCATTTATCATAACATCTTTGTTGCTGCCTAGAAGATATGTAAGTCACCACACACTTCCTACATTATTACAAGCCTAGCCAAGTAAACGTACATCGAAGCCCTTCTCCAGCACTGTGTAACCCATAGTCTGAAGGCATACTAGAGAAAAGTAAAAATGTCACTACTCCAACGGTGGGTATCGCATCCGGCTTTACACACAGACCCGACTCCTCGTGCCATGTAACTTGACCATGGAAGGACTGCCATTTGGCCTATCATGCTGTCCACAGCCCATTGAATGTAGAAAGTGTATATAACACTGTTTAATCTGTTGGTATTTGGAGGGCAGTAATACGGATGGAAAGTAAGACGTCAAAAATCGAAAGTTCTGGAAATAGTACGATTTGACTCCCGATGCCTAAAGGCAACCCTGGAATAGGCTGTTTCCCAAAAGACTGGGCCTAAAGTGTATATAGTGTTACATCATAAGGTTTTGCTAGAGAATTTTTGAACATTGAAAGATGACATGTCAGTGTTGGGGAAGGGACTTACTTTCAAGTTTGGCCATTGACGTTATCACTAACAGGGCAACATAAAAATTGAGTTCTTTCCCATAATTCAAACATTTTCAAAATTGTGACGGCACGCGTTCCCTCCTCATAGCTGCTGAGCAGCAAGTATTTGTATTTTTCTCAATGTTTTTCACTATTCATGTTAACTCGCAACAAGTTTCATGTTTAGCCTATCGCAAAATATGCAGTTAGTGGCAATAAGATAAAGAAAATTCGTCGGTACCCATTCCCAGGTACGTGACAAATGCTGTCATATGATGGTCCTACAAGATGTCAACCAGGGGTACACGATGCACTTTTCCTGCTACGATAATAACAGTTTTTGAGCCAAAGCTGTTACATTGATCATATGTTCAAAAATTAGATTATCTTTAAAATATTTTTTTGTAAAACGAAATGCAGCGCATAATATTAAATTTTTTCAACAACTGGCACTTCTGTTCCCAGTTCATTCGTTATTTCATAAATTTGTTTTTTTCGTAACACATTACAAAGGAATAAGAAATATAGGGTTTAATAAAATAACAAAGATTAAAGATTTAGAAAAATCAATTCTTTTTCTTATATCATTAAAATATTTATTACTTTCGAAATATATTTTGAGATAAGAGATAGCATTGCTGACTATTACTTAAGATTATATGATTTGACAATAGAAGCTTTATGACTGTTAAGATTGTGCCATTACGCATAAGTGTCTGCTTTTCATGGATCGTGTTATGGTTTCTTTCAACTCTGTCTTTGACCGTTGTAGATCTCGTTCAATACATAATTGAAAGGGGGATTTATCTTCGCCTGTCAAGAGTTGCTGTCAACGTTAATGGTGTTACTGATAGATAGAGCGATAATGCTTTCTCATTGATAGAAACGATACTCTATGTCATTGAATCATAACATGGTTTTAAGCATACATTTGAAATTAATGTTGTTGGGCTAGACTTAAGCTTGATGTCCTTAAAGCAATTCCAAAGCAGTGGCCTTCCGCCTTTCTCCGCATGTAACAAAATACATAATGTATAAAAATATATTAAGTCTGATATCAATGAGGTTTAAGTTAAAGCGGCATCCAAAAGTATCTGATAGGTTTCCTTTGAATGCACGGTGATTGTTTTCATTACTTGCAAGATATATATTTGGTAAATATCTAATATTCTCAGTTGTTTCAGAAGAGGCCTTAAATTAGTATTTCACTTTGCTTTTGCAAATGAGGCGAATTGTTCTTCTTTGTAGTGTATTCGTTCATCGATTAATACTTCCAAAATTTGTTCGAACGTGAAGTGAAAGAGTCAAAGACGATCAAAGTCATAACACTTACCTTTCATAATGTTTAAATCGTTCAAAGATGGTACCAATCACTCCTCTCTAGTAAAATGAACACTGCCAAACTATGAAATACAGCTGGATAGGAGCACAGTGACAAGAACCATCTTCCATTATAAATCCAAGGTGTGCTAAAGTTGTCAGGACAAGTTATAGCTATCATTCTTTGCAAGCAACTTAGGATCTTTGAACAACAGGGTACTAACCACGTCGAGGTCAGGTTGGGTTATCCTCACTCACTGACACCATTTTTGTCGACAATTTCAGGTTATTTTAAACATAATTTCCCCACTGTGCCCATGACACGAGGATAACTTGATTCAAAAAGTAAAGTTGTCCTGACGTTGGCCAACTTTGTTGTCAGCAAGAGTTGCTCGTGTGTTTTTACACAGCCTTTAATGGAGAAAATTCGTAAAAGTAAACAAGTTTAGCTTTACTTAATCACAATTCACCTAGCACTGTCTATGCCTCTATCTGCAACACACCATTTACGAATGAAATTTCCTGTTTTCAATAGAGATGCCATATGTGTCTGCTGATATTGGTGAATTTAAAACAGTTACCCTAACAATACCAGAGCTAACGATGCCAGTGAGACAAAAATTTTGAGGAAGCTAACATGCAATTTTATAACGTAGGTACACAAACATCTAAGAGTATGTCCAGTAAACAGTTACTGTCATGTAACGGTTTATGGTAGGAAGTCACAGGTCGTTATGTCCAAATTTTCATTACACACATTCCCGCCACCCCTTGTTGTAAAAATCTTCCCAAGTATCACCCCGTGTTACGTTATACCTGGAATTCCAACAACCCTCAAACCAATATTTTTGCTATCTTTATGTTTTATGTAACGTCGAAAATGCGAAAAATATAACACATAGCTGCATATGTGTCAAACAAGATCTTTCTTTTAAAATTTTTCTAGAAGTCCAGGAAGAGGAGCAGTTAAAGTGTATATTATACACTTACAGTAGAGAAATGACGATACGAGTATTTAAAGATCCAATCTCATTCAGCTTCACTTTCGCCATCATCTGCATTAATATTTTTTACTGTGGAGTCCAATAAAAATGGAAATGCTAAGTTTCTATAAAGGTTCCACTTTACCTGCTATTTTTACAATAGTTCAGAACAGCAAAACGTCAATCTCTCAGACGCAATGCTGTATGGTCAATGGATAACTTTTGGATGATCCCTAACCCACCCTTTGACTACATTTATCAAGGATTTAAATATTCAATACTAGTAATCACAAAATGTCAAAGAGTCATCTGCCATCAACTGATAATATCAATGAAGGGAAGAGCAACATGCCTCGAATTACAGATAAGGGAACAGATAACCATCCCTTTAGGATGACGAAGATTTCTTCCTTTTTTTGTCGAACAAAGCGTTTGGATTTTTTTCGCAGTAGTATCCGTTTAAGTTGGATCTTGAGTCACTAGGGCATGGTCTACAAGCGCTGTAAATCACATTCCAGAAATCCTCTCCGGTACAACAACCCGCTTTTACTTCCACAGTCGTTCTTTTCTTCCGTACTATATTTCTATCAAGTATGCACATACTGATGCCTGCCTTGATATCTAGAAGAGTACGTGGGTTAGGAGCTTGAGAAACAGTAACTCCCGTAGCCTTTATTTTAAACATCGACAAAGCAGTTGGGTAAAGCCTGTTTGGGTCGTCAAATGCTCGAACTTCACTTAAAATGCACAACTTTGGCAGCTTACGATCCTCACAGATGCTATATGGATTCTCCACTGGGTTCTTTTTGCATGGATTAAAGCGTTCCCCTCCTGTGTAAATGTTCGTAAACGATTCCCCCGGTACTAAACTGTAAGTGATTCCGCCATCATGAAATCTGTTACCCCCTAATGATCTCACTGTGACCTTAATCCTTTCTTTATCACGAGAAATTGTTGGTAGAAATACTTCAAAACTTCGAATGAAAACCGCATCTACCTCATCATCTTGGCCTATCCATTTCTGCTGCTTCATCCAGTCATAACTAGGAATAGTAAATGATATCTCTTCTCCGGAATACAGCCGCTTTAGATTAATACGACCAGGCTCACGATTTGGTGAAGCAGTGATTGGAATGGAAACGTAACTGTCGACAGATCTGCACCTTCTTGGAATATAAGACAGCAAAGTTGGTACGTCAGTATTTGATCCTATGCAAACGGCAGGGGTTTTACCTTCTTTGTATTCTAGAAAGTCACACAAGCTACGTATTGCATCTAATTTCTGCATTTCGTAGGTGGTATGAGCCATGATAATATTGGCCCGAAGTTCCTTTCTTCTTGCTGTTGGATCGTGTATTTCAGCCATGGGTCTTCCTGTAATTGTAACCATCTTCTTAGAAGCCTGATATCCTGTAGCTGATTGCAGAAAGACTGCCATGCTTTCGATAAACTCAAACTGAAAATCGTGAATTTCGCTATATATTGCTTGCAGACTACTGGTACTTACCGCTGCTTTTTGACAGTACAATCCATCCTTGACAACTGCGATATATGAACCAGAAACAGACTCTGTTACAGCATTGATCAGTTCGCAACCAGTCTCTACGGTAGTATCAAATTTTCTAGTGAGAGTTTCCAGCATTTCCTTATCGACCTTCGGAGTATATGCAGTATATAGTCTCAGAAACGTAGATCTGCATTGTTTAAATTCATCATCCTCTGGGAAGTCTGTTAGCTTGATTTTATCTACAATCCTTCCAACAGCCGATAGAAATTCGCTATTGTCTTGAAAACCAGCGGAAATGTTCTGAACTGCTGCAATGACGTCGGTCCAGGCACTCCGTAACGCAGAAGCATGGGCTAGATCAGCAATGGCCGTCGCAAGTTCGGCCGTTGCTTCCATCAAATCTGTAGCCGTTCCTCCATTAAAGACCGCTTTGAAAGGATTACATGCTTCAACAATGGTAGCAACAAGCTTAAGGATCTTTTGAGCAACTTCAATACTTTGTGCAATCAATGCAGCCTTTAAGACTCCTCCAACATGGGTTTCGACATTGGAGATTGCTGTCTGTGTCTTTCCGGAGAAGTATTTTAACATACCCTTTATATAGCCTACATCTGCATTTGCTTTCTGCATGTTAAAGCTTTGCAGTTTAATAAAATAGTTTTTCAACTGGTCAAACTTTCCTTCGATTAAATGTGCGATTTGCTCCTCACTTGAAATTTCCTGATATCTGCTTTCCAACATCATTTTGAAGACTTCTTCTCCTCGAAGTTCAGTAATAACCTTGCGTAGATTAAGCGAAAAATTTATTGTTTTTGCTTTTGTTGCACTGGTCTGTTTTCGTTTTTCGGACATCTCGCTGTATATAAGCAGCTGTCCTACTACTTCTGATAGTATACAACATCGTCGGGCAACTACAGGAAAAAGTTCTTGTTTACATGCCTTGTCAAGAAGGTAAGTCTCGGGCATACAATGAAGAAATGTTCTCAATTTGTCTGTATCTCTTTCTTTGGTCAAATGTGCCAAATCGTTGAGTCGTTGTTCCAAAGCTACAATTTTTTCTTGTGTGGTGGAAGGCGCTATATCGCTAGCAAGACCACTCTCTCCAAAGAGCACGGAGAATGGAATGAAATTGCAATTTATTGCATTAATGTAACTTTGAAAATCTTCACTATGTGTAGCCTTTTCTCTAGCCAGAGTACGAATTTTTTTAGCTATGTTGATGACGATTCTTAAACGACAAAATTGTGTAGTATGATTATCACCGGGAGGCTTATAGCAATGTCGCTTTATTTCATTCTCAATTACAGGAAACTGAGATTGGTCGGAAGGTGAGGTAATTTTGATTGCTGCCTGTACATCCTGCTCTGTATTAAGCCTGATATGAGAGAGATCCTTCCCTAACGTATGATCCCAAAAGCCAAATCCCATCAGATCTGTCCTTACAATGTCCGGATTGTTAGCCCATATATAGAAGAGGAATCTTGCAAACCTCTTACTATGGCTGGCAGAGAAGTGATCTTTATACCATTTAGCAAAGAAGTACAAAAGTGTAACTTTGCAGTCGGAACGATCTACCGCTTTAAGGCAATTCTGCATTTCTGTATCAGTGGGCAAAGTCTTTTTCAAAACCTTAGTGATATAAGGTTGCATTAGGTGAGTAAAGCACTGAGTAGGAGTTACCTCGTACGCAATTCCAGCCGTGGCGTCGAAACAGTCAAAGATACATCTCAGAACAGAGTCAGTATCTGTTGTTTCTTCATTTGCTGCTAACTTATCTTTGATAGCACCACAGTCAAAAGCAGAATTCGTCCAATAATCTGTAGCGTTGACCGCGGTTGCCATGCCAACAATCAAGGCAATCCATGCCCAACGGCGTGTGTACATCTTTAAAACCTAGGGTGAAAATGCCTAATTTTAGTAATTGCTTTGATATCAATTATGTTACATGCATGATTTCTCTTGAACGTGAGTTACTAAATAACTGAACTATATTTTTCTACTATGATAAATTTAATTATCCATGCGCGTTTACCTCAAACTGTGCTTAAAAAAAAAATTACCAAGTGCCTAAAATAATTTTCTTTGGATGCAACCTCAATGTATATATCACAGGCATGAACCTTATGTAGGCTTCGGTATCTTCAGATCCCCTGCAGCATCCAAGAAGCCATGTCGATTCAATGAGCTCTAACATAAAATATATACTGGTCATCTCCAAATTATATCACAGGCTTCAATCCCTTGGAAACTTAGATACTATCAGATATTCTGCGATATCCACTAGCCACGTCGAGTCAAAATCTCGAACATATAATATAGACTTGTCATCTACGAATTATGTCTCAGGTTTGAATCACATAGAAACTTAGATACTTTAGCATCCTCTGAGATGTCCCCCCGCCATGTGGATTCAAAAATTAACACATGCTTGTCATCTACCAATCATACAAACTAGAACTATCAACTTGAAACAGCTGTAGCAATGTTTTTCTAAATTAAGTCCACTTCCTTAAGAATATAAGATACACAAACAGATATATGTATACAATATTAAACATCATATATTCGTTTTCTTTGAATTTTATATCTTAAAATCAAGAAAATACTTCTATTCGGTTTATGTTTTGTTTTATTTTATCTTAAATTGTCTGGTAAAGATGGATTCTAAGATACAGTAAATTATGGAAAAAACCCCAAGAAGAATATAATCCAAGCTTCCAATAATTATACAACAGTTACAACATTAGCTTTCTATCAATTAAGAGACTTAAATAATTACAATATAATTGGAAATGTTTGACAGCTATGAGATAGTCTTTATCGACATCACACCCTAATAGCACATGATACAGTTATCTTCAATTAACTAAGAACAAACGTTAACTAAATTTAAAATAGCTATCCACAACTATTTTGGACAACAGACCTTTTACTTATACGATAGACAAATTTGGAAATAATTAGAAGAAAATTTAGAATTTAAATAACAATAGTATGTTTATTTGTAACATCAGTTTCTCTCTCTTAAGATATTTTAAACATAATTACTTTAAAAACATAACTTTTAATTTATCACTGCTATAATGTGATGATGTGGGCATTAAATTTAACTTTAACTACAAATTTGAAATAGCTATAACATTTGTATTTTGACGTCGGTTTCCTATTGAACTATTGAGAGCTGTTATATTTTAGTTACAGGAAAGTACG